>QAOC01017381.1:121891-197202 GCA_003255005.1 Begonia fuchsioides
CGTTATGTCGACCGAACTTGTTTCCCGAGAGTAACTTATGTCGACCGCTCGTTCGTTATGTCGACCGAACTTGTTTTTGTGTCGACCCCTCCAAAAATCCTGGGGTCGACATAAACGCTTTACCGTTTCCATACACTGACTTAAGATGCCCATAACTTTTTCTACATAACTCTGAATCGAGTGATTTTAACAACTACAAATCACTCTAAGAGTCTACTTTAACTCTTATGAAGGTCATAAACTCTAATTCGTGATACAATTTGACCTAACAACCAAAACAAAAATGGACTTCAAATAAACACTTTTCATTTAAAAGTCTAATTTCTCAAAATAATAATGAGGGTTGTTACAAAAACAATGCATGGATTATACGAGTGGTTAGTTATTCAATTTGGCTTGACAAAGAATCCTAGTACTTTCATGAGGTTGATGAATCATGTCTTACATCCATTCATTTGTTAATTTGTTGTTGTTATTATGATGATTTATTAAATTACAACAAGGGTATTAATTATCATATCTTACACTTGAAAGAAGTATTTATAGTACTTAGGAAAAAAAAATTATATGCTAACAAGAACAAGTGTAGTTTTTGCATCGATCACATGGTGTTTTTGGCTTTTAAGGAATACAGGTTGATCAAGAGAAAGTTTTGGCAATTCAAGAGTGGCCGACGCCAACAAATGCCAACCAAGTTTGTAGCTTTCATTGACTTGTGAGTTTTTATTGTCATTTTTTTCAAGACTTCAGCACCATTACTGCCCCACTCACTGAGGTGATAAAAAAGAATTTGGTGTTTAAGTGGATGAAAGTGCAGAAAGAGGCATTCAAAAAGATTAAGGAGAGGCTAACAAATCCATCTTTTTTGACTTTACCTAATTTTGAGAAAAAATTTGAAGTTTAGTTGGATGCTTCAGGTGTAGGGATTGGAGCTATTCTAATGCAAGAACACTGTCAATTGCTTATTTCAGTGAGAAATCAGGAGGAGAGACGCTCAACTATCCCACATACGAAAAAGAACTCTACCCAGTGGTTAGAGCATTAGAAATATGGCAACATTACATATGGCAAGAGAGTTCATCATTCGCACAAATCCCGAGTCCCTCAAGTTTCTTACAAACAAACACAAGCTCAACAAACGACATACCAGATGGATGAAATTTATAGAGCCTTTTTCCTATGTCATCCATTACAAGAAAGGTAAGGAGAATGTGGTAGCTAATGAATTTTCTCACAGGTATGTTCTTATCTCCTCCTTATGAGCTAAACTACTTAGATTTGAGTTTATAAAAGATACATATCCTAGTGATAATGATTTGGGCTTGTAAAAAACTAATTATTGGAATACTACAAGCATGATGGTTTTCTTTTTAAGAAAGATAAATTATGTGTTCCTGATTGTTTAATTAGAGAACATTTAGTGAGGGAAGCACATGGAGGAGGTCTTATGGGTCATTTTGGGATAGCAAAGACCTTAGGATTTTGATGGATTTTGCTGGATTTTGTACTAGGTTTGCCTCAAAGTAATAGAGGTAATGATTCAATTTTTGTTGTGGTTAATAGATTTTCCAAAATGACACATTTTATTTCGAGTCACAAATTTGATGATGCAAGCCATATTACTGATTTGTTTTTTCAAAAAAAATTTAGAGGTATGGGATTCCTAAAACCATCATATATTCTAGAGATGCAAAGTGTTTGAGTTATTTTCTAGAAAACATTGTGGGGTAAATTAGGTACCAAACTTCTATTCTTCAACACTTGTCACCCATAATCTGATGGACAAACAAAAGTTGTCAATAGAACCTTATCAGCATTACTACAATTCATCATAAAGACAAACATTAAGAGTTGGGAGGAATGTCTACCACATGCTTAATTTTCTTATAATTGCTCAGTTCATTCATCTACTAAGTTTTCACCTTTTAAAATCATATGGTTTTAATCCACTAACTCAGAACTTGTTAAGAAGATTCATGAGACTATAAGGCAAAATATGGAGAAACGAACTGAACAATACGTGAAACATGCCAACAAAGGACGACGAAGAACGATTGGGTACGGTTGCATTTGCACAAAGAACGATTTCCAAGCAAAAGAAAATCTAAACTACTAGCACGTGCAGATGGCTTAGGGCCTAAAGTTTGTGGCTTTGTGCTTAAGTGTTAAGGATTTAGGCTTAGTGATTACGGCTGAGGGCTTATAACTTTGAGGTTAGGGCTTAGGGCTGATGGCTTAGGTTATAGGGCTAGGGGCTTTAATCATTGGCTTTAGCATTTGGGCTTCAAACTTAGGGCTTCGAACTTAGGTTATAGGATTAAGGCTTATACTTTAGCCTTAGGAATTGAGGCTTACGACTTTGGGCTTTAGGCTAGGATTTAGGGCTTTGGAGTTTTTGCTAAGGGCTTTGGGCTTTGTTCTTAGAGCTTAGGGCTTAGAGGTTAGGGCTATGGGGTTTGGACTTAGGGCTTAGGGCTTATGGCTTAGGGCTTAGGGCTTGGGGCTTCGACATTAGAGCTTTGGACTTAGGTATTAGGGCTTAGGGTTTTCGACTTTGGCTAAGGGCTTAAGCATTAAATCCTTGGGCCTACCTCATAGGGCTTAGCGCCTAGGCTTAGCACCTTGGACTTAGCACCTAGAGCTTAGTACTTAGGGTTTAGCACCTAGGGCTTACGACATTGGACTTAGAGCTTGGCGATAATGTCTTGGTGCTTATGGCCTAGTGCTTTGGGCCTAGGGCTTTTAATTTTTTATTGAAGGCTTAAGGTGTAGAGCTTATGATGCGGATCAAGTGATGACACAAATCAATCGTAATGAGAAAGACCAATTGCAAGGAATTAGAACAAGGTCAAGAACCAAGAAAATGCATAAAGCACTATGTGGTCTAGTGGAGGAAATCCAAATGAAAGAATCTATTCAACATCAAAACAAAATGCTTATTATGTTAAGTGTTGAAGAAGATATTCATATTATGCAAGGTTGTCAAGAATACAAGCCCAAGAGCCCAATCCCACTACAAGATATTAAAGGGGCAAATGGAATGACTTTTACTTAACCAGCAAGTAAATCAAATTTTACATGACCAACAAGTAAATCTTTTGGCAGATTTTAGAATTTCTAAATATATAGTAGTTTTCTAATATCTTTCTATTTCCTAATTTACTTAGAAATTAGGTAGCCTATTTAAAGGCATCCATGTTTTTGTGAAAGATACTACTTTGATGATTAATTTACCTTGAGTGTTTGGAGAGAATTTTCTCTTTGGTTCTTTGCAAAGAACTCGATCTTTATTCATGTGAATTCTTGATCGATCAACTTTGATAGCTTTGGTTCTTACCGACAAGTTTGGTCTAGGTCAAGCTTCTTGTTTGATAACTTAGGTTCCATCGGCAAGATTCGATTGGAGTCAAGTTGTAACGTCCCATCTTTCTTTATACTTATCATTATTATTTTTTTAAAACTTTTTATTTTAACAAAAATGTGTCAATTAATTCATTTACGTTAAAATACAGTAGAAAACTTTATTAGAAGCAAACCCATTTAATATATAAAACCAACTCACAATTTATATTTCATTTTAACAAAACATAAGTTTTACAAACAATTACAAACACTTATTTTACAAAATACTTTACAAAATACAAAAAGACATTCTTAAAAGCATCTTTCAAAACACATATAAGTTCATTTTTACATGTCACACCACCAGTCAAATTTTCTTAACGATCCCAAGCATCTGCACCAGACATACTCCCTCCATTGTATCAATCTAAGAACCAGGAGTAAACTCCTCACTTTCAATGTCATCACCTACATTACAAAGCTTAATCTAATGAGCTTAAGGCTCAGTAAGTAACATATAGTGTTCTAAACATGAACAATATGACTATGCATTTTATAAAACCATGCAATTTTTCCGTATACATTTATTTCATTTCTTTTCACGTATTTACTTTAGTGTGGGCAACACATTGTACATGGATGAAAGGCATTGTATGTTCAGGACAGCCAAATTAATGGCAACCGTACAGTCTGCAATATAGGATAACCAAGTTCAATCCCACCCAGAACGTTAGATAATTATATACATTATGCATTAAATATTGAAAGTATGATGAAATTGAGGATTGGCACCATATGGCCTACCTCGAGGCAGCTTTACTCAATTTCACCTTCAATACTTAGTTGGGTTACATACTATAAACCATGCATGTAAAACATTTTCGTACTTTAATTAAAACATGATGCATGAACATGGTGACATACGATTCTAGCATACCCTCAAGTAATCACATTAAATTCTAATATAATAAATCAAATAATCAATCAATAACAAACATGCACACAAACAATCCTCAAATGCCTTGAGGTCGGTGCATTGTGCGTTACACCCCAAACATTCAAGTATCGTGCATGATTTATAAAAGTCATATTCTAACTATAACAATTCATACAAATCCTCACGAACTACTCTTTGTAATGTAGACCTATTGCTAGGCCAAAGACAAGCAATGTTTACTTACCTTAGGTCCTTAGCTTAAACTTGGTCACTTGATAGCTTAAACTCTTCCACTTGATTACTTGGTAACTCTAATACCATAAAAGAAACTCAAATGAGAAATCTCGGATTTCCCTATTTTTGCAGCAACTTCAAACCTCTGTAACTTGAGCTATACTAATCTATTTAAAGTGATTCAAGCCTCAAAATCATCCTTATTATGTGTATGTTAGATCGTCTGAAGAGGTCAAAGTTAATTGATCAATTACAAATTCCAATTCCGAAACAGCACATAATTGTCCAAAATTTTTCATAACTTGACAAAATACATGCAAATCATGCACAGTCAACCACTAAAGCCTAATACATCAATTTAAATATCATTTTAGGGTGATATTGATACCTTAGAATAGAGAAAATCAAATCCTTTACCCTTGGTCGTGGGTTTCTCCTCTCCTTTCTTTCCTTGGTTTTCGGGTGGACTAACTTCACTTTAGGTGCACAAAACTCTTCTCTTCCTTAACTTCTAACCCAAACTCCACCACAACTCTCAAATATTGAGAAAATACATAGATGGAGAGAGCATTTTCGTAGCTCAAAGATGTCTGAAGATGAGGTTTAGCTAGGGTAAAAAAATCAAAAGGTAAATAATGTAAGGTGGAGGTGGAAAGTAAGCACGAGGTGTCAACAATTCATTGCACCTCTTCTAAGCTGCTCCTCAAAGACACCAATTATCTTAATCTAACTTTAATAACATTAATTTGATTTATCCTAATTTTTGGTGGAAAGTAATCACGAGGTGTCAACAATCCATTGCACCTCTTCTAAGCTGCTCCTCAACAATCTTAATCAAACTTTAATAACAAAACATTTTGTACCAAAAACTACATAAGTAATGTACATTGATAATTTACTTATGACATGTTTCAAAAAAGGTGGGTGCTACACAAGTTCCTCGTACTTGATTCAAAGGCAATCCAAGTATCTTTTTTTGCATTGTTATAGGGTCACAGGTTTGATAGACCCGTGGTTCTCATCATCTTAGGGCTTAGAGCATAGCCTAGTGCTTTGGTCTTCGGTCTTTAGGCTTCGATCTTAGGACTAATGGATTTTTACTTGCGGCTTTAGACTTAGGGTTTAGAGCTTTGGGCTTAGGATTTATGGCTTTGGGGTTAGGGTTTTAGGCATAAGGTTTAGAGCTAAGGAATTACGGCTTTCAGGTTACAGCTTAGGGCTGCGGCTTATGGCTTAGAGCCTAAGGGTTAGGGCTTTGGGTTTGGCTTTGCCTTTGAGCATAGGATTTAAGATTATGGTTTTAGGGATTAGGTCTTATTGATTAGGGGTTAGGGCATAAGATTTATTGCATTAGGCTTAGGGCTTTGGCCTTTTGGCTAGGGTTTAGGAATTTTTCCTTTGGGCTTTTCGTTTTGGGAACTGGGCTTATGGCTTAAGGAATGAGGCTTTAGTATTAGGACCTAGGGCTTAGGTCTTTCGACTAGGGCGTAGGGCTTAGACGTGCTAGGGCTTAGGGATTTAATCTTAGGGCTTTGAGCTTAGGGTTTAGGGCTTTGGGCTACGGGCTTAGGGTTTTGAGCTTAGGGCCTAAAGCTTATGGCTCAGTGCCAAAGGCTTATGGGTTAAAGATTATGGCTCGGTGCCTAAGGCTTATGGTTACCGCCCAGCGCTTAGGGCTTTAGGCTCACAACTTTGGTCTTATGTCTTGAGGCTTAGGGCTTAGTCCTTATCACTTAGGGCTAAGGGCTTTGTGAAAACCTTCAAGAGTGGGAAGAGGAATACAAAAGGGGTTTCAGGTGTAAAAGGAGGGAAGAAATTGCCCGGAAATGGGTGATATCAAGAAAGGGCCGAGTCTTGGGTGCCTGAAACACAATCAAGGAATTATGCAAGAAGCACGATTTTCATTCACCAAAAACTGATCCAAAATGCCTCCAAAGAGGACTTAAAACTCCCTAAAAATCTGAGAGAGAGGGGCCAATTAGATGGTCAAAACACAACCTACCCGATTTGGCACAAAAAACAAAAGGCAAGGGGAAGGAAGACCACCTAAAACCTACCCCATTTGGACAGACAAAGTACAATGGTCCGCAAAGCTCGTCTCCAATGTTCACCTTGGAGATTATCCTCCTCATAGGTGATAGAGAGAGAAACAAGCTGAAACAAATCTCATGAGACCCAGGAAAACCAATAAAACCCATGAAACCCACGGTGTACCCAGAAACCCATCTTAAAAACCCTAATCCTAAAAGAAAGTTTGTAAATTTTGAAACAACAGCAAACACATTCAAAAGGCTGAGAGTAAGGCGTCCTTATCCCTTGGAATTGGACTTGGACCAATGTCTTGAGGCTTGTGGACTTCAAAAGGGGGAAGTGTTCTTCCCGGGTAAGGCTCTTCTTGGAAATGGGCTCTCTGTGATTGCATCATTTGATGGAGAAAACAATTTCCAATTTGAACGTTTGACCACACTTTGGAAATCTTTAGAGATTGGCCACATTTCTTGTGAAGACGTTGTCTTGATTTAGAGCTGGGAAGATTGTTAAATCGGCTGAGCAAGCTTCAAAGGTCCACTTGTGCCGGATCCAAATGTGGTCCCCATGCTTTGTTGCTTGGACCACTAGCATGTGATCCCCTCTCCACCAAAAAGGCAGCCAAGTTGGCACCTAAAAATGGCCTCACATGGCCATGCACAAAATTCAAACAACTATAAAGTTTTATGCAAAAAAAAAATAGACCCTAAAACTAAGTATTACATTTTAATTGTCAAGGGAAACATTCTTCCCTTCTTCAAGCTCAAAACTTAGTCACGTGGCATGATGCCAACTCATCCTCCAAAGCCTCTCCAAAATGTGTTACTCGGGAAGAAAAAAAGCCGACACGTTCAAAAAAAGGCCATCAGGGTCGGGTGGTTTGCCATAGCACGCACTTCTCGACCTTGGCAGCATCAATTCCACTCTTCCATTGATGAATCAGTTTTGACATTTAAAATCTTGAAGAAAAACATGACCTACAAAATGAGAAAACTTGTTAAGTGAAAGAATTTCCAAAAAAATATTTTTCGGCCATCCATATCATGTCACTTTGGGCATAGGTTCTTGGGATTAGAGCTTACGCCTTTGGATTTAAGGCTTAGGGTTTTAGGCGAAGGACTTTGGGCTTAGGGCTTAGGATTTTAGGCTTTGGTCTTGAAACGATTGCCATAAGTTTTAGGGCTTAGGAATTTTGGGCAGAGATTTTCGGACTTTAGGTTTACGCCTTTCAGTTAGGGTTTAGGGATTAGTGCTTAGGGATTTAGGCTAAGGGCTTTGGGGTTTAGGTTGAGTGTCTAAATCTTAAGGCTTAGAGCTTAGGGCGTAGGGCTTAATTTCTTGGGCTTAGGACCTAGGGCTTAAGGGTTATTCCATAGGGATTTGGTCTTAGGGGTTAGTTCTTAGGGCTATGAGCTTAAGTCTTAGGGTGTACGACTTTTAACTTTAGTTTAGGGCTTTGGGCTTAGGTTTTAGGACTTTTGTTTTTTAGCTTTGTGCTTAAGGCTCAAGGATTAGTGCTGAAGGCTTAGGGCTTAGGGTTTAAGGCTTAGGCTGAGTTCTTAGGGCTTAAGGCTTTGAGGTTAAGAATAAGGACTTTTGGCTTAGGGCTTTGGGTTTAGGGATTAGACATTATGTAAGGGCTTTGAGCTTAGAGCTTAGCACTAATGTCTTAGGCTTAGAAATTCAGGCTTTTGGAATTTGGCTTAGGGTTATGTCTTCGGGATTACAAATTAGATCTTAGATCTATTTGCTAAGGACTTAGTGTTTTGGGCATTGGGATTATGGAATAAGGCTTAGGGCTTTAGGCTTAAGACTTAGAGCTTATGGTTGGCGTCTAGGGCTTACGGCTTAGGGCATTTGACTTAGGGCTTTGAGCCTAAGTCTTTTTGGCTTGTGGCCTAATGTCCCAGGCTGAGGTTTTTGGGCTTATTTCTTTTGCTAAGGACATGGGCTTTAAGGCTTAGGATTTCAGGCTTTAGGGTTAAAACTTTGGCCATCAATGATAGGGCTGAGGTTTTGGGTATAGGGTTTAGGGATTTGGGCTTAAAGATAAGGGCTTTGGGGTTTAGGCCGAGTATCTATGGCTTAAGGCTTAGGGCTCAAGCCTTTCGGTTTAGGGCTTAAGGCTTAGTAGTGAAGGTTTAGGGCATAAGGTGTAGGGCTTAAGGCTTGAGTGTTAGGGCTTTGGGCGTACGGCTTAAGGCTTAGGGCTCTAGGATTAGGCTTGGGGCTAAGGGATTACGGCTTTAAGATTAGGGCTTATGGCTTATGAATTAAGGCTTAGGGATTTGGGCTTTGGCATTGGCCTTTCGGGTTAGGTTTTAGAGCTTAAGGCTTAGGACTTAGAGTTTAGGGCCTATGGCTTAGGGCTTGAGGCTTGTGGCTTTAAGGTGAGAGATTAGGGCTTTTGGATTTAGGCTAGGGTTTAGAGCTTTGAACCATAGGCTCAAGGCTTTTGGCTTAGGGCTTGGAGCTTTGGGATTTGGGCTTTGTCTAAGAGCTTAAGGCTTAAGACTTTGGGTTTAGGGCTTAGGGTTAAGGCTTAGCTTTTTGCTTGGATTAAGGATTAGAGATAAGGCTTTGGGTTATATCCTAAGAGCATATGTGTTAGGGCTTTCGACTCACGACCTAGGGGTTAGGACGTAGGGCTTATGGCTTTGTGCCTAAGGCTTAGGGCTTATGGCTTAGTGCTTATGGCTTAGTGTCTAGGCATCAGGGCTTAGAGCTTTGGACTTAGGATTTTGGGCTAAGTCTTGGGACTTATGGATTGATGCTCTGGGCTTATTGCTTTAGGCTTTGGGCTTTGGACATAGGGCTTTGGGCTTAGGGCGTAGTTCTTTAGGAATAGTGATTTGGGCTTTAGGCTTTGGGCTAAGTTCTTTTTTCTTTGGTCTATGTCTTACAACTAAGGGCTTTGGGATTGTGGTTTAGTGCTTTGGGCTTAGAACTTAGGTTTTAAGGTTTAGAGATTAGAGCTTAGGGCTTTGGGCTAAGGGCTTAGGGGTTTTAGTTTAGGGTTGATGACATGATATGAATGGCCCTAAAATTATCTTGCCATAAATGTTTATCTAATATGTTTGCTAATTTTGTATCTCCTTATTTCATTGAAGAATTCAACCTTGGTCGGCTCCAAGCCTTCACCAAATTAGAGTCAAACCTTGGCCTAAGAGCCATTTGAAGGAAATGAGAAATTAGAGGACAGCCAAGGTGGATATGGAGCAGCCCAATCCTTCCCTTTCGAAGTCAAGCCATGACCCAAGTGGCCCTTGAAGGAGGGAGAATGTTCCCTTGAAAAAATTAAATGTAACACTTATATTTAGGGTTTAATTGTTGCACAAAAATTTATATTTTCTTCATGGCCATTTGAAGCCATTTTAGGGCGCCAACTTGGATGCCTTTTGGTGGAGATGGGACCACATGCTAGTGGTCCAAGCAACAAAACATGGGGACCACATTTGGATCCGGCACAATTGGACCTCCGATGCTTTCTCAGCCATTTTGGCAGTTGTCCTCAAGTCCAATAAAAACAACGTCTCCATGAGAAATGTAGCTAACTTCACAAGCTTTGCAAAAACATGTTGAACATTAAAATTGGACATTTTTTACCTGGTCAAACAAAGCTATTACAGAGAGTCCAGTGCAAGAAAGCTACCCGGGAAACAACTTAAATCTTCATGGGTAAACCGTGGGTTTCATGGGTTTTCGTGGGTCTCATGAGATTTGTTTCAGCTTGTTTCTCTCTCTATCACCTGGGAGGAGGATAATTTCCAAGATGAACATTAGAGACAAGCTTTGGGGACCATTGTACTTTGTCCGTCCAAATCAAGTAGGTTTTAGGTGGTGGTCCTTCCCACCTTTTGTGTTTGTGCCAAATCGGGTAGGTTGTGTTTTGACCATCCGATTGGCCCCTCTCTCTCAGATTTTGAGGGAGTTTTAAGTTCTCTTTTGAGGCATTTTGGATCAGTTTTTGGTGAATGAAAATCGTGCTTCTTGCATAATTCCTTTATTGTGTTTCAGGCACCCAAGACTCGGCCCTCCGGTTAGTAATATTCGGTGACTTCCGAGAGTTCTCTCCTTGGTGTAGGCTTCCCTTCCAAGCTAGGGTTAGCTAAGTCGTGCTGCATATCTCCAGCCATGCCCCGTGGTCTCTAGGGTGAGTGTGCAATCCATAAGCTCTTCCTCCATCCCGGTTCTTTCCCCAAGTTTTCGATTATCCCCCTTTTCCACTTTTCCGACAAGCTCTTTGAGTAAGCCCCACTGCCTTCTGCATAACATCTGATTCCCTTGATCTTTAACCCTCATTTTTAGAGGATAAAATTTACTTTCATTTCTCAAAAAACCATTTAAATTTCAGCTTCAAAATACGTATGCAACCCGAGAGCCACTCCTCCCATTAATACTTATTCCCGGCCCCTTTTCTTTTTTATTCCTCACCCGATATCTGTTTTCTTCCACATTCCATTATCAAATCTCACTTTCCTTTGAGCTTAGAGCAACAAAACGGGAGAAGAATGGAAGAGAGTTCATGGTTGCGAGAAGGATATGGCAGCCCATGCTCTTTTATCTCTTAATTAAACAAAATCAATCTTTCTTTTTTGTCCACCAAACGGGTTTCTCCACGTTTCGGCTGAATTTTCAACTTAAATTGGGAATGTGTCGACCCAAAGTCAGTTGTGTCGACCCAAAGTGTTTCCTGAGAGTGACCTAAAGTCATTTGTGTTGACCGTTCGTCCATGTGTCGACCCAAAGTATGCTAAATGACTATTTTTTGTCGACCGTTCGTCCATGTGTCGACCCAAAGTGTTTCCCAGAGAGCAACTTGTGTCGACCCTTTGTAAGTCCCGGGGTCAACCTAAACACACAATTGTGTCGATCCCACCTAATTCCTGGGGTCGACCCAAACACACAATTGTGTCGACCCCACCGAATTCCTGGGGTCGACCGGTAGTTGAAACTTTCATAACTTTTGTTATACAACTTAAATTTCTATGATTTAAACACTATTATTTTTATTATTAAGTCTAGTTTAACTTTGTAGAAGACATAAACTTCAAATTTAGAGCGTAAAGATATCAATTATACAAAACACCGCATAACGCTCTAAAGTTCATATTTCTTAGTCCAGTTTTCATTTATCAATTTTTTAACGTGCATAACTTTTTCAGCACAACTCCAATCGAGTTGTTCAACCTATTAATCTTATCCTTTTGATGTCTTCTATAATTTCTTAGAATAAACGAGGGTTGTTACAGCTTTTGTGCAGGAACAAATTCACTTCCTAGGGTTCATTATTTCTAAGAATGGTATGGAAGTAGATGATGCCAAGATAGAGTCAATTCAAGAATGGCCTACTCCTAAGAGTGTTTTGGATGTGAGGATTTTCCATGGGTTTGCTTCTTTTTATTGGCGATTCATTCAAGGGTTTAGCTCTATTTTTGCCCCCTCAACCGATTGCACCAAAAAGGGGAGAGAATTTAAATGGACCACGAGTTGTCAGGAAAGCTTTGAGTAAATCAAGCTCAAGCTTTGTGAAGCACCCGTGCTCATGCTTCTTGATTTCCTCAGAGTTTTTGAAGTAGAGTGCAATGCATCAAGATTAGGAATTGGTGCGAAGGAAGAAGGGAGGCAAGAAGGGAGGCCCTTAGCCTATTTTAGTGAGAAGCTAAAGGGTACTACCTTCAATTATTCAACCTATGATAAGGAATTCTATGCGGTTATCCGAGCCTTCGAAGTTTGGCAACACTACCTTTTATCCAAGGAATTTATCATCCATACCGACTATCAAGCATATTAAGAGCCAAGGCAAGTTAAATAGAAGGCATGGAAAATGTTTGGAGTTTCTTGAACGATACGCGTACATCATGAAGTATAAGAAATGAGATAGCAATGTTGTTGTCGATGCTCTTTTAAGTAAGTTTGTTCTCCTAACCAAGCTTTCTACTAACTTCTTTGGTTTTGATTATATCAAGGAAGCATATAAGGGTGACCAAGATTTTGGCCATTTGAGCTTAAAGAAGGTGGATTATCGCTATCACCTCATTCATGGCTATTTGTTGAAAGGATGGAAGCTTTGCATTCCTTGTGGGGGAATCTGAGAGTCCCTAATCAAGGAAGCACATAGGGGCGGCTTGGCTTGTCATTTCAAGGAGAAGAAGACTTTGGACACCCTAAAAGAACACTGCTTTTCGCCACACGTATTTTGGGTTGTGCATAAGGTGGTTGAGAAATGCATCATTTGTGAAAAGGCAAAGAGTAGGGTGCTTCCTCAAGGACTTTATATGCCCCTGCCAGTTCCTAGTCATCCTTGGGTAGAATTAGGTATGGACTTTGTCCTAGGTCTTCCTTGGACTTGTAGGGCATAAGACTCCATTATGGTGGTGGTTGACCGATTCTCCAAGATGACTCATTTTCTAGCTTGTTCTAAGACCGATTAAGCTAGTCATGTAGCCGAGTTGTTCTTCAAAGAGGTGGTGCATATGCATGGTGTTCCGAGGTTCATTGTCTCGGATTAGGACACAAATTTTTTGAGTGGTTTTTGGAAACCAAGCTCCTCTTTAGTACCTCTTTTCATCACCAAATCGATGGGCAAACCGATGTGGTTAGTGAGACTTTGGAAGCTTATTGAGAAGCATAGTTAGCAAGAAGCTTACGGATTGTGACATTCAACTTCTCTACATAGACTTTGCTCATAATCAGAGTGTGATAATGCCCACTCAAATGACTGCTTTCGTGGTAGTGTATGGCTTCAACCCATTGACCCCTCTTGATTTAGTGCTTATACCATCAAAGGAAGTTCTCAATTATAATGGGGCCAAGAAGGCCAAACAAGTAAAGAATATACATGAGAAACTGAGCAAGGAATTTCAAAGGGTGAATCAATCCTATGCCAAGTACGCTAACCAAGGGAGGAAAGGAGGGAGATTTAGTATGGCAACATCTAAGGAAGGAAAGGTTTCCAAAACAAAGGGGTTCCAAGCTAGCACCTAGAGCCGATGGAACTTTCAAGATTTTGGAGAAGGTTAATTCCAATGCTTACAAGCTAGAGTTACCTGGGGAATATGGAGTCTCGGCCACTTTTAATGTTCAAGATCTCTCTCCTTATGTTGGGGATGAAGTGGAGGAACGAAAGGAGGAAGATTCACTCTTATATTTGAGGATAAATCCTCAAATACCCAAGGAGGATGACATGACATAAGATGCCTTGCATAGATCCATGCCTCAAGGAGCCATCACAAGAGCCCGAGCTAAGGAGTTTTCTGACAAGTCTGCTTTTTTTTTTTTGTAGGAAATGATGAGCACAAAATAATTATAGAGTAACCTACCCCGAAGACGTAGAGCAACCCAAACATCTCCTCCTATCTTAAACTAGTTTGGAATCTTTGGAAATGGAGGCCGAGATTTCGTCTACGAAATTGGAAAACCGTGGAGGGAAGGGCAAAGCTGAGGCAAGGGAGGAGGCCGAACCTGGTACAAGCCAGGTATAGGTCAGGCATAGGTTGAGGCCCATGGAGCAAGGCACAAACCCAATCGGATCTCTCTCTCTCTAGTTTTATTTTCTACTCTTTTACTTTTGCATAAATAACTATCTAGGATTTCATGGGTTTGGCATGGGTTTGGAGTGGGTTTTCTATGGGTTTTCTCTTTTGCATGGGTTTTTACTTTTGAGGGCGTGTCTCAAAAGTAACCGGTTGGGGGGAACCAAATTTGGGGAGCACTAATCCTTGGTCAACCCTAAATTTGGTAAGTGTTGGGTGGTCCTTTCCACTCTTTCTTTTTATCCATGCATCAAATCGCGTATGGGCTTTGGTTGCCATCCGATTAAGTTTTCCCTCTCAAATTTGAGAAAAGTTAAAACCCTCTTGTCACCGAGAATTGTAGTCAGCTTTTAGTGAATACAAAGAGTGCTTTGCATCTTCTTCGTTGGCCGGTTTTCCACCTCCGAGGTCTTAGGGTAAGCGTGTAATCCATATTAGCTTTTCTCCATATCTGGTTACCTTCCATTTTTCGATCAACTCCATTTCCTTTTCTGATCTTCCCCTTTCTAGCACTTGATACTCTCGTCTGCATATCTAGCAATTCCCCAAGCTTCTACCCTCATTTTTAGAGGTTTAGCTCTCCACTCATTTCCCATAGACCCCTCTTAATCTTAGTTGCAAACTCTGTATGCAACTCAAGAACCCCCTGCCCCAATAACAACCATTTTTTGCCCTTTTTCTTTGCTTATTTCTCTCCCGATAGCTATTTTGTTCCCCATTCCATACTTGAAACATATCAGTTTTGGGCCTAGTGCTTTGGGCTTAGGGATCAGTGCTTAGGTGTTAGGGCAAGGGTAAAAGACTAATAGCTTTGAGCTTAGGGCTTAGGGCTTAGGGCACGAGTCTTAAGGCTTAGGGCAAAGGGCTTTGGCCTTAGCACTTAGAGCTTAAGGCTTCGAGCTTCAAGATTAGAGCTTAGGACTTTGGTCTTCAAGATTAGGATAAGGGCTTTGGGCTTTATGCTTTAGGGTTAGGGCTGGCCTTAGGAACTAGGCTTAAGGCTAAGGCTTATGGCTTAAGGTTTCGGGCTTGGGCTTAAGGCTGTGGTCATAAAGCTTTAAGTTTGGGGCTTAGGAACTAGGTTAGCACTTTGGTTTTAGGGCTTTGGTCTTGGCGGTTAAGGTTTAGGGCTTAAGAGGTTGGGCTTTGGACTTAGGACCTAAGGCTTGGAGCCTAATGCTTAGGGCTTATGGCTTTGGGGCTTGATCTTAGGGATTTTTCGTTAGGGCTTAGGGCTTCGTACTTTAGGCTTGCGGCTTAGGACTCAGAGCATACAACTTTGTCCATAAGTCTTAGGGGAATGGGTTTAAGCCTTTGGGATTATGAATAAGAGATTAAGGTTTATTGCTTAGGGCATAGGGCATAGGGCTTGGGGTTAAAGGTTAGAGTTTAGGGGGTTAGGGTTACAAGCTTAGTACTTGGGGATTAAGGCTTTAGGATTAGTGCTAAAGACTTTGGGCTTTAGGCTTTGGTCATAAGGCTTGAGGCTTTAGCGGTAAGGCTTAGGGCTTTGGGTTTAGGGCTTTAGAATTAGGAATTAAGGCTTCTGGATTAGGAATTAGGCTTAGGTATTAGGACTTAGAAGGCTTAGGTCTTAGGGCTTTGGGCTTTGGACTAATGGTTTGTGGCTTAGAGCATAGCTCATTGCCATTAGGGCTTAGGGCTTAGGGCTTCTGGGTTAGAGCATTGGGCTTAGGTATTATGGCCAAGGGCTTATGGCTAGGCACTTTTGGTTTTAGGCTTAGGCTTAAGCTCTTTTGGCCTGTGGCATAGGGTCTAAGACTTAGGTATTTGGACTTAGAGCTCAGGGAATAGGGCTTTGGCCTTAGGGCTCAAGATTTAGGGTTAGGGCATAGGACTTATGGCTTCTTGACTAAGGCTAAGGGATTAGGGCTTTGTGGTTACGACTTTGGGCTTAGGGATAAAGCCATGGGGCTTTAGGGCTAGGGTTTTTGGCTTCGGCCTTAAAGGTTTAGGCTTGGAGCTTGGGAATCAGTTTAGGGCTTTGTGGTTAGGGCTTTGGGCTTAGGGATAAAGCCATTGGGCTTTAGGCTTAGGGTTTAGGGCTTTGGGGTTAGGGCTTTGGGGTTAGGGCTAAGGTCTTGGTTCTTAGGGTCTAGGGCTTAAGGTTTAGGGCTTAGCATTTAGGGCTTTTGCAAGGGTCTAACGTTTAGGGCTTGATGTGCAACCAGAGCACATCACAGATAACATCACGGACACGGACGTGATCCCGACGAGCACGAGTGATTTTTCTAATGTAGTTGCTCATTTTGCAGGTATCATCACTTCAGAACTTCCGTTCGAGCATGATCGGAAGAGACCTAAAGTCTCGATCATGTGGTGTCCGACCATACTCGCACACGATGCACCCGGCAGCACGGCCCATGATGCAGCTGAGGTTCGTGACTGAGACACGCCCAACGCTCAACGGGCACCCCACGACCACGACCCAATGACCATCCAAGCCTCAGTCGTTGGCCCTGCCGAAGCCCACTAGGGCTTCGGCCCAGCAGAATAAGTGACAGACATGGATGAACGCACAGTCCAAATCCTATAGATATAGTGTTCAACCATGGGCCCTATTTTTCGGTCACACTTAGTCAATTTCCTTTAAGCAAGCATTTAGCCTTAGAAGAGGAAGGAAAGTAAGCTCAAGAAGAGGAGAACTCATTGCTCAAGAGAAAGCCCACGGAGGACCACCTCGGCCAAACATTGACCGACCCTCGGTCAAGCCTCGGCCCACCTTCGGCCGATTCAAAGACCTTGGCCAAATCCTATCGGCCAACTTACTTAAATCCTTAAGTATTTTGGTTATTTGGTCAAGGAAAGGAAGACGTTCAGATTAGCACGAGCATATCTTCTTGATGACCGTAGATCACTCATTGGACGCACATACAAGGCCGATCACCGAACCACCAGCGAACCACAAGGGATTCTCATGCATAAAATCCGTGAACCAGCTGTTGAATCATCAGAGGATCTTAGAGCAACAGGTTTGCTCAACAAACTCACGGATCCCTTGAAGCTCGCACATGCACGCCCATCGGTTCGGCCCATTTGGACGTGCCCACGCACACGCTCGAGTCATCATCGGACGATCGAAGAACCAGACCGTGCGCAACATCAAGTTGACCACCGAGGAGACTTTAGATGCCCCGGATCCAAATTGGCTCGAGCCAATCTCTCATTAATTTGGAGCTCCGCTCACCTGACGCACCCTCTCGCTCAACCGTGAGCACCATCGGTCAACACTCTAAACCGACCGTGCCAATCCTATTGAACCGAGCCTAGAGTCAACCAAAGGCTTCCAAAGATAATCCATAGCGTTCAATCCATCAAAGGGCTTAGCTTAACTTTCTTAACTTTTTATCTTTTACGTTTTTTAGTATTTAAGTGTAACACTTGCACTTGAATTAATAGAGTGAATTTTTAGTGAAAAATTATGCATTGCACCTTCTTCCCGAAAGGTTTGAAGCTCTCTCCAACGTATACTTCTTCGGTGCATAATATCCGGCCGAGAACGTCAACCCTTTGCACGTACGATCGGTGCGTCACATCCGAGTGCGGGCGAGGTCTACCGAGGAGAATACCGTGATTGCTCAGGTATTTAAATTTTCCATCCATCTCTATCTCTAAACTCGCAAGAGTTTATCCATTCCATCCCACGAGCTTTCAACCCCTCTATTACCCAAATTCACCACCTTTTCCATAAACCGAGCCATCCTCATATTTTACCGAGCCATCTCCACTTTTATTCGACCATTCCCCATATTTCCCATCACCATACGCTTCCGTAATGCAACTCCACAAAATGCACGAGCCAAGTTCTTGTTTGCCGCACGCACCACCAATCCGAGCCCTGCGTGCGCGCATTCTTCTGACCCACGGTGCGCCGACCCCCAAGGAAGGCACATCAAGCCATTCCACTTTCCATACGACCATTATCCCTTATTTCCCTCACAATAGGCTTCCGAAACACAACCCCACAATTCGCACGACCCAATTTCCCATTTTCCGTACACGACGTTCATCCGAGCCCCGTGTGCGTGCATTCTCCCATCCCACGGTGCGCCGACCCCCAAGGAAGGCACATCAGGGCTTTGGGCTAGGGCTTAGGGCTTTTGGCTGTAAATTTAGAGTTTAGGGCTCGGGCCTTATTACCTAGGGCTTAAAGCATACGGCTTTTGGCTTTGGGCTAAATTGATGTGCAATTGAAGACCAAAATCCAGAAGACATCCTGAGGGCCTATAACCCGAGCCTGAGCCAAGTAGCTTGCTAAAATGTTTGCTCATTTTGTAGGGTTATATATGCAAGGAACCTTAATGGAAGAGCCAACATTGGATGATCAAGGCCAGCCCAAGCATCTTCTCACTTGGGAATTATTCCACAATACCCACAGAGCAAGATGGAGAAAGAGAGATGGAGTCGGCCCGAGACAACATAACCCTAGCCGAGGGTCCGACCATTGCATGCTCCATCCATGATCTAGAGAAGGGAAGTCAAAGCCCATCTCCCTTGGGTACTTAATCAACCCAAGTTCACATGGAGGGATGAAAACTCATTTTTTATGTCATTTAGTGTTTTGTTCATTTTTCGGTTGAACAATTGCCAAGTGGAAAAAGGTGGTTTTTTTTTGTTAGAATTAGGGTTTTATTTGCTCAAGGATTAGTCACGTGAAAAGCCTCTTTTGTGCTTCAGGTTGGGGTGTTGAATGTGGGGACCGGGTCAGCCTTGGTGCCTCCTTTTCGGGTAACTTCTAGGAGGACCACCTAGCTTTTTTTCTTCTTTGTTTTGCCATTTCGGGTTATGTTTTTTTTTTAATTTTCTAGAGCCCACCCTCCCGAGCTTGGGGGTTATTTTAAGTTACTTTGAGCTCATTTATTTTGTGGTGCTTCAGTGAAGTTTAAAATTAAAGACTGCATTTTGCATCTCATTTCCTTTGTGGTTTCTCCTCCTTCAAGACTCGGGTTTTCCGGTGAGTTATATCGAGAAACCACCGAGAGCTACACTCTAGTTTTGGCTGCCATTCAAGCTTGGGTTAGCTAGGCCACACCACACTCCTTAAACCATGTTCCAGTGGAAGCCAAGGTAAGGGTGTGAAGCCCAAAGCTTCTCCTCCGTTCGGGTTTATCCCTCCTTTTACAACTTTCCGACATTCCTTTTCCGAGAGCTCATTTTTTAGCACTCTAGCAATTTTCTGCATATCTTCTGATTCCCTCTTTCATTTACCGTGATATTTTGACCCATAAACCCTCTCACCTCCATCTACCTTCCTTCTAAATTTCAGCTTTTAACCCCGTATGCCGCTGGAGATCTGGAAAGGAGACATTTGATCCTATTTTTCCTTCACCCGAGCCAACCTTTCCCATTTTTCACCTCTTTTCTCTCTCCATTTCTTCTTAACCAACCCAACCACCATTCCCATAGCACATCATCTGGTATCAAAGCCCCTTTCTTAATAACAACCACCCTTCTGTTGTTGTTTTTTTATTCGTTATCTACAGCATAACATGATGACTCGGAGTGGAGCTACTCTTAACCAACCCCGAGCACCCGCCTCACCCAATGTACCACCTCCCACACCCTCTAATCCGAGAGAAGCTGAACCAAGCTACCAAGTAAAAATAGATGAGCTCAATAGGAGGTTGGATCTTGTTCTACAACGTTTGGAGGCCAACTCACACCCCGGAGAAGACAACCCACTGTGCCAAGGAGAAGCCCTGGCCAAGGAATTAGAAGAGGCCAAACCCTTAACTCCGAGGATTCTAGTGAAGATGCTATCTCTTTTGATCCACCGAGCCTAGAAGATGAGCTGAGGAACGTTAAGGTTATCATCCCTTCCTTTAATGGATTTTGTAGTGGTGATGCTTTCCTTGATTGAGTTGAAAAGGTGGAAAAAATCTTTGAATGTTATAACTATTCGGAAAAGTCCAAACTACAATTGGTTTCTTTAGAGTTGACCTGCTATGCTAGCCTTTGGTGGGATAGTGTGAGATCCAATAGAAGACGTGAGGGAGACTATTTAGCTGAGTCTGAGACCTTACGGATCCAATGTGATCTTCAAGAACCCGATGAGCAAATCATAGCATGGTTCCTTAGAGGCCTAAACAAAGAAATCATAGACATTGTGGAGTTGCAACCGTTGGATAATATGGATGTTGTCATCCAACTTGCTATGAAGGTGGAAAGACAAATCAAGCTTGAAAGGCAAATGTGTTTCTAACTTGTTTGTACCAAGGGCCACGCCCCCGTTCAAACCATTTCCTCATAATGAAAATAAGTCGCCATTTGTTAAGCCTTGGAGTCAAAAGAAGGAATTTGAAGTAAAGCCCAAAGATGATGGTACTCGGCCAAGCTCAAGGGAAATCAAGTGTTTTAAGTTTCTCGGCCTTGGCCACATTTCCTCTCAATGCCCCAACAAACGAGTGATGGTTCATCTTTAGTGAGGTTATTAGTGTAGAGGAAGACACTGTTTAGACTAGTGAAGAGCAAGAGCCGATGGAGGTTTTCCATGCACAAGAAGGACCTCTCTTAAAGGGTGATCCGCGAAATTCTCACCACCCAAACCCGAGGTGAAGGGGTACAAAGAGAGAACATCATCCATAGTAGATGCCTAATTGAAGGGAAGGTATGTTCCTTGATTATTGATGGAGGGAGTTGCATCAACGTTGCAGCTAAAGATCTTGTAAAGAAGTTGAAGCTTGTCACTACGGAACATCCAAATTCGTATAGACTTCGGTGGCTAAATAAGAAGGAAGATCTCAAGGTCTCCAAGCAAACATGGATTGAATTCTCTATTGGTGGTTATGTAGACAAAGTGCTATCTGATGTGTTGTTGATGAGTGCAAGCCACATCTTGCTTGGAAGGCTGTGGCAATTTGATAGAAGAGCTATCCATGATGGCTATTCCAATCATTACTTCTTCAAGTTTAGTAGGAAAACCATCAAGCTCAACCTCCTTGAGCAAAGCCATATCGTCCAAGATGAAGTTGCAAGGAGGGAGGGGGCGGCCAAATCTAATTTCTTTATGACCAAGAAAGGGTTGATAAAGACTATCCAAGAGGGAGGCCTGATGTGCCTTTTTTTGGGGTCTGCGCACCGTGGGTTGGGAGAATGCACGCACACGGGGCTCGGATGAAGGAAGTGTATGGCAAACGGGAAATTGGATCGTGTGAATTGTGGGGTTGTGTTGCGGAAGCGTATTGTGATGGAAATGGCTCGGGTGAATAATGGAATGACCCGGTGGATGAAAATATGGATGTAATCAGGTAATGGAGGGTTTGAAAGCTCGGGGAATGGAATGTTAAACTCTTGCGAGTTTAGGTAGGGAATGGATGAACAATTTGAATACTTGAGCAATCACGGTATTCTGCTCGGTAAACCTCGCCCGCACTCGGATATGACTCATCGAACGTACGTGCAAAAGGGTTGACGTTCTCGGCCGGATGTTACTTACCAGAGAAGTATATGTCGGAGAGAGCTTCAAGCCTTTCGGGAAGAAGGTGTTATGCACAATTTTTCTCTAAAGATTCAATCTATTGAAAATAGTGTAAGTGTTACACTTGAATAGCAAAAACGTAAAAGATAACTAAGAAAGATAAGATAAGAAAGTTAAGCTAAGCCCTTCGATAAATTGAATGCCTTGGATTTGCTTTGGAAGGCTTTGGTTGACTTTAGGCTTGGTTCAATAGGATTGGAACGGTCGGTTTGAAGCTTTGACCGGTGGTGCCCAAGGTTGACCGAGAAGGTGCGTCGGGTGAGCGGAGCTCTGAGCGATTGAGAGACTGGTTTGAGCCAATTAGGATCCGGGGCTTCTAAAGTCTCCTCGGTGGTCAACTTGATGTAGCGCACAGTCTGGTTCTTTGATGGTCCGATGATGACTCGAGCGTGTGCGCGGGCATGTCTAAATCGACCAAGCTGGCGGTCGGGCATGGGCGAGCTTCAAGGGATCCGTGAGTTTGTTGAGCAAAGCGGTTACTTGAAGATCCTCTGATGATTCAACAGCTGGTTCACGGATTTGGTGCATGAGAATCCCTTTTGGTTGGCTGGTGGTTCGGTGATCGGCCATGCTCATGCGTTCAATGAGTGATCTACGGTCATCACGAAGATATGCTCGTGCTAATCTGAACCTCTTCCTTTCCTTGACCAAATAACATAAATACTTAAGGATTTAAGTAAGTTGGCCGATAGGATTTTGCCAAGGCTTTGAATGGGCCGTAGGTGGGCCGAGGCTTCACTGTGGGTCGGTCAATGATCGGCCGTGGCGTTCCTCCGTGGGCTTTTGCTTGAGCTATGAGTTCTCTTCCTCTTGGGCTGACTTTCCTTCCTCTTCTAAGGCTAAATGGTTGCTGAAAGGAAATCTACTAAGCATGACCAAAAATAGGGCCCATGGTTTAACACTCCATCCATAGGATTTGGACTGTGCGTTCATCCATGTCGGTAACGTATTCCGCTGGGCCGAAGCCCTAAAGGACTTTGGCGAGGTCGACAATCGAGGTCGTCAGGTCGTGGTCGTGGGGTGCCCGTTGGGCGCCGGGCGTGTCTCGGTCACAAGCCTCGGCTGCATCGTGGACCGGGCTGCCGGGTGGGTCTTGTCCGGGTACGGTCGGACACCACATGATTGAGACTTTAGGTCTCTCCCGATCATGCTCGGATGGAAGCTCCGAAGTGATGATATATGCAAAATGAGCAACTACGTTTGAAAAATCACCCTTTCTCGTCGGGATCACGTCCGTGTCCGTGATGTTGTCCGTGATGTGCTCCGGTTGCACATCATCCTCCCAGGGTATTTGAGGATTTTCCCTCAAATCTATCTCATCCTCGTCCTCGTCAGCATCTAGATAAGGAGATAAATCCTTGACGTTGGCGGTGGTAGTAATGCCATGCTCGCCCGGGAGTTCGATGTTGTACGCGTTCAGGTTGACTCTCTCGGCCACCCGAAAAGGACCCTCGGCCCCTTGGTAACAATTTAGCGTGCTTGTGTCTGAAATACCGAAGCTTTAGCCACACTAAATCGCCTTCTTGAAAAATTTTCTCCTTGCGGTCTTTATTTGCCGTGGCGGCATTCTTGGCATTCTTTCGCTCGATGGTCTTCTTAATTTTCTCGTGCAATTTAAGAACCATCTCGGCCTTCTCAAGGCCATCCGGATTGGTATGCTCTCGGCTTTGTAATGGGAGTAGATCCATCGGTGTTGATGGATTAAATCCATGAGCCGCTTAAAAGGGTTTCATGCCCGTGGTGCTATGTCGGCATCGGTTATAAGCAAACTCGATGAATTGTAGCCGTAAGTCCCATGCCATGATCTTGTTGTCAACGACACTCCGTAGTAAGGCGCCGATTGATCGATTGACCACTTTGGTTTGACCGTTGGTTTGTGGGTGGAATGCCGTGCTAAATAGTAGCTTTGTTCCAAGGTGAGCCCACAAAGTTCTCCAAAAGGTGCTAAGGAACTTTGAGTCACGGTCGGACACTATGGAATGTGGCATTCCGTGTAGCCAGACTACTTCCTTGAAAAATAGGTCGGCTATGATCGGGGCTTCGGCCGTTTTGGTGCATGCCACAAAATGGGCCATCTTCGAAAACCGGTCCACTATGACCATAATGGCGTCTTTGCCTCGGCTAGTTCGGGGAAGGCCGAGAATAAAGTCCTTACTAAGGGCTGGCCATGGGTGATCCAATACCGGGAGTGGTAAGTAAAGTCCTTGGGCTAAGGTACGGGTTTTGGCCTTTTTACATACCGTGTATCGCTCCACAAAGTGGTGCACGTCTCTAAAAAGATGGGGCCAATAAAAGTGCTCCTTGAGCATCTCCCAAGTCTTCTTCTCATCAAAATGGCCCGCAAGGCCGCCTCCATGAGCCTCGGTAATGAGAGACTCACAGATGCTTCCTTTCGGGATGCACATCCGTCCTCGACGGAAAAGGTATCCGTCGGTCACATGGTAGCCCGTTAAATCACCATTGACCGTGGCCTCAAAACGTGGGCCAAAATCCGGGTCATCCTTATATCCACATTTTATTTATTCAAAACCGAAAAATTTAACCTTAATTCGGTAAAGAGGGCGCTCCTTCGGGAAAGTGCGTCGGCCACTATGTTCGTGTCCCCCTTTTTGTATTTGATAATATATGGATACTTCTCAAGGAACTCAATCCACTTGGCATGTCTTCGGTTAAACTTCCCTTGGCTCTTGATGAACTTTAGGGCTTGATGGTCCGAGTGGATTATAAACTCCTTGGGTAGCAAGTAATGTTGCCATACTCCGATGGCTCGTATCAAGGAGTAACCTTGTCATAAGTAGAATAATTTAGAATCGCACCTTTGAGTTTCTCGCTAAAGTAAGCAATCAGGCGGCCCTCTTGCATCAAAACCGCTTTGATGCCTGTTCCCGAGGCATCGCACTCTACCTCGAAGACTTTAGTAAAATCCGGAAGGGTAAGGACGGGTGCTTCGCAAAGCCGGGTCTTGATCCGGTCAAAACTCTCTTGACACGGCTTGGACCATGTGAATTCCTTCCCTTTCTTCGTAAGCTCGGTTAAAGGTGCCATTATAGTGGTAAACCCTTTAATAAATCGCCGGTAGAAATTGGCGAGTCCATGGAAGCTTCAGACGTCCGAGACGCCTTTCATTATCTGCCACTCTCGGATGGCCGTGATCTTGGCATCGTCGACCTCGACACCGTCCTCGGATAGCACAAAGCCGAGGAAGTGTATGCGCCTTCCGGCAAACGCACACTTCTTGCGGTTGCCAAATAGCTTGGTCCGCCGTAAAATAATAAAGAGCCTTTCGAAATGGTCCAAATGGCTCGGTACATCCGAACTATAAACAAGAATATCATCGAAATAGACAATGATAAACTTACCCAAATATTCCCGGAGCACGTGGTTCATTAGCCGCATGAATGTGCTTGGTGCGTTGGTGAGTCCGAATGGCATGACGAGCCACTCGAACAAGCCGTACCGTGTCTTGAAGGCCGTCTTCCACTCGTCGCCTTCATGCATTTGGATTTGATGGTAGCCGCTCTTTAGATCTACCCAGGAAAACAACTTAGCACCGCTAAGTTCATCAAGCAAGTCATCGAGTCGTGGCATTGGAAACTGATATTTGATGGTAATATCGTTTATGGCTCGACTATCGACACACATGCGGCGGCTCCCGTCCTTCTTCGGTACTAAGAGTGCCGGGACTGCACATGGGCTCAATGACTCTCAGATATAGTCCTTAGCAAGGAGTTCCTCCACTTGCTCTTGTAAAATCTTGCTTTCCTCCGGGTTGAGGCGATACGGTGGTCGGTTAGGTAACATGGCTCCCGGTTGTAAGTCAATGTGATGCTCGATACCGCGGAGCTGTGATACACCATCGGGTAGGTCATCCGGAAACACGTCTCGGTATTGGTCGAGGAGTGGCCGAACTATCTCGGGAATAAGTTCTTCTTGATCATCTTCATGCTCTCGGTGTAAGAGCATGATGATCGGACCCTCTTGCTTCACCGTTCGTCTCAATTCCTTGCGGCCCATAAAAAGGGTCGCTTTGGCCAATGCCTCTTTTCGATCGGCTTCATCCTTAGAAATTTGCTCCGGAGTTAAAGGAGCCAAAATAATATTGCGCCCATTCCATTTGAAGGAGTATTGGTTGGATCGGCCGTGGTGTAGTGCGTCTCGGTCAAATTGCCACGGCCGGCCGAGCAACAAGTGTGTGGCGCTCATCGGCACCACATCACATAGGACCGCGTCCTTGTAATTACCGATCACAAAGTCTATCCGGGTTTGTTTGGTGACTCGGATGTCCTCTCGGTCGGTAAGCCATCTTAGCTTGTACGGTGTCGGGTGCTCGGTCGTGGATAGCGCAAGCTTCGTGACAAGGTCGCGGGACGCGACGTTAGTGCAACTACCGCCATCAATAATCAACGAACATACCTTGCCCTTGATTAAGCATCGGCTATGGAATAGATTTTCCCGTTGGTATGTTTCTCGTTGCGGTTGAGTTGAAAGAACCCGCCGGATCATCAATATGACCGGTCCATCTTGGGCTTGACACAAGTCATCCTCGGCCAGGGCTGGCTCATCCTCGGCCTCCTTTGCCGGCTCGTCCTCGCTCACGACCTCCTCGGTCTCTTCGATAATGGCCATGAAACGGCGATTGGGACATTGGGCTGCTACATGTCCGCGTCCGAGACACTTGAAACATTGAATTTCTCGGGCCCTTGGCTGTTCGCCTACCGAGTCTCGAGGTTTGGGTTCCGTGTTTCGCTTAGGGGCCCATGGCTTAGGTATTGGGCCGCGTTTCCTCAAGCCTTGCCGTGGGCCGATATGGCGTGGGTGGTTTTGGGGCCGAGCGTTGAGCGATCGCCTTGCCTTTCCTCTTGAGTTGTCTCTCGACCCTTAGTGCCATTTGAATGAGTGCATCAAATGACTCTACGGGCTGTAATTCAACCACATCGCCAATCTCATATCGTAGGCCTCTAATGAACCGCACCATTACTTGCTCCACAGGTTTGGCTAAATCACACCGAATCCATAGTGTCTCAAAATCTGTAAGGTAATCATCCACGCTAGAATTACCTTGGCGAAGTCCTTGGAGCTGTAAAAATAAATCTTGGCGGTAATGGCTCGGTACGAACCGTTTCCGCATCAAATCTTTCATTAACCGCCACGAATTAATTTGCTCCTCGTGATCTCTCCTTCGTTGTGTACGAAGACTATTCCACCAAAGAGATGCATAATCCGTGAGTTCCAAAGATGCCAATTGGACTTTAAGCCTCTCGAAAAAGTTGTAAAGGTCAAAAATTTTGTCGACCTTTTCAATCCAATCCAAGTACCTATCTCCATTGGAGGCTCCATTAAAAGATGGTAGATGTACCTTAGGAAGCTTCCATTTTTCATCACGATCCGAATAATGATCGGGCTCATAATCGTAGTCTTCTTCGGATCGGTCGGAGTCGCGTGGTTGCGCTCGTGGTTGCCCTCTGTGTACCGGTCTTCACCTATAAGGTGGTGTAGGCCGTGCCGGGTGGGCTCGGCCAAATCGTCGAGCCGCTGGAGCATTGCGTCCATTTGTCGATTCATTGCTTCGAACTGCTCCCGATTATTGTCCTCGGGATCAAGTTGGTCACGGGGATCGGAGAACATTGTTTGCTCGCTTGTGGCTTGATCACGGACGGCGTTGTGAACGGCGCCGCTTCGAGTATTCATGAGAAAAAGTTCGGGAAAATTTGTAGATAGTGTAAAAATCGAACCTTTGCTCTGATACCAAGATGATGTGCCTTCCTTGGGGGTCGGCACACCGTGGGTTGGGAGAATGCACGCACAAGGGGCTCAGATGAACGTCGTGTACAGCAAACGGGAAATTGGATCGTGTGAATTGTGGGGTTGTGTTGTGGAAGCGTATTGTGATGGAAATAAAAGAAAATGGTCGTATGGAAAGTGGAATGGCCCGGGTGAATAATGGAATGACTCGGTGGATGAAAATATGGGTGTAATCGGGTAA
Source organism: Begonia fuchsioides (assembly GCA_003255005.1). Taxonomy (NCBI): domain Eukaryota; kingdom Viridiplantae; phylum Streptophyta; class Magnoliopsida; order Cucurbitales; family Begoniaceae; genus Begonia; species Begonia fuchsioides. The sequence goes on from QAOC01017381.1 coordinate 149,449, forward strand.
TTGAGGGTTTGAAAGCTCGGGGAATGGAATGTTAAACTCTTGCGAGTTTAGGTAGGGAATGGATGAACAATTTGAATACCTGAGCAATCACGGTATTCTCCTCGGTAGACCTCGCCCGCACTCCGATATGACTCACCGAACGTACGTTCAAAAGGGTTGACGTTCTCGGCCGGATGTTACTAACCGGAGAAGTATACGTCGGAGAGAGCTTCAAGCCTTTCGGGAAGAAGGTGCTATGCACAATTTTTCTCTAAAAATTCACTCTATTGAAAATAGTGTAAGTGTTACACTTAAATAGAAAAAAACGTAAAAGATAACTAAGAAAGTTAAGCTAAGCCCTTCGATGAATTGAACGCCTTGGATTAGCTTTGGAAGCCTTCGGTTGACTTTAGGCTTGGTTCAATAAGATTGGCACGGTCGGTTTGAAGCTTTGACCGGTGGTGCTCAAGGTTGACCAAGAGGGTGCGTCGGGTGAGCGGAGCTCCAAGCGATTGAGAGATTAGCTCGAGCCAATCTGGATCTAGGGCTTCTAAAGTCTCCTCGGTGGTCAACTTGATGTAGAGCACGGTCTCGTTCTTCGATGGTCCGATGATGACTCGAGCTTGTGCGCGGGCACATCTAAATGGGTCGAGCCGACGGTCGGGCATGGGCGAGCTTTAAGGGATCCGTGAGTTTGTTGAGCAAAGTTGTTGCTTTATGATCCTCTGATGATTCAACAGCTGGTTCACGGATTTGGTGCATGAGAATCCCTTGTGGTTCGCTGGTGGTTTGGTGATCAGCCATGCTCGTGCGTCCGATGAGTGATCTACGGTCATCACGAAGATATGCTCTTGCTAATCTGAACCTCTTCCTTTGCTTGACCAAATAACCAAAATACTTAAGGATTTAAGTAAGTTGGCCGATAGGATTTGGCTAAGGCTTTGAATAGGCCGTAGGTGGGCCGAGGCTTGACCGTTGGTCGGTCAATGATCGGCCATGGGGTTCCTCCGTGGGCTTTTTCTTGAGCTTTGAGTTCTCTTCCTCTTGGGCTGACTTTCCTTCCTCTTCTAAGGCTAAATGGTTGCTGAAAGGATATCTACTAAGCGTGACCGAAAATAGGGCCCATGGTTGAACACTCGATCCATAGGATTTGGACCGTGCGTTCATCCATGTCGGTCACGTATTCCGCTGGGCCGAAGCCCTAGTGGACTTCGGCGAGGTCGTCGGGTCGTGGTCGTGGTCGTGGGGCGCCTGTTGGGCGCCGGGCGTGTCTTGGTCACATGCCTCGGCTGCATCGTGGGCCGGCCTGCCAGGTACGTCGTGTCCGGGTACGGTCGGACACCACATGATCGAGACTTTAGGTCTCTCCCGATCATGCTCGGATGGAAGATCCGAAGTGATGATAGCTGCAAAATGAGCAACTACGTTAGAAAAATCACCCGTACTCGTCGGGATCACGTCTGTGTCCGTGATGTTGTCTGTGATGTGCTCCGGTTGAACATCAAGGCCTGATTGTACTAGTTTTGTTTCGAGAAAGGCTCCAAGAAATTGAGCATGTTCCAAATGAGGTTCAAGCACTTCTTGAGGAGTACCAAGATGAGTTTCTGGAAGAACTACCACATGGTTTACCACCCCTTATGGGAATTAAAAACAAAATTGATCTTCACCCGGGAGTAGTGCTACCAAATCGGCCTTCCTACCAATTGAATCCCAAGGAGGCCAAGGAGCTTCAAAGGGAAGTCCAAGAGCTTCTTGACAAGGGGTTTACAAGAGAATCTTTGAGTCCTTGTGCTGTCCCGGCTCTATTAGTTCCAAAGAAAGATGGAAGTTTCCGGATGTGTGTGGATAACCGAGCCATAAATCAAATCACAATCAAGTACATGTTCAAGATTCCTAGGCTTGAAGACAAGTTGGATGAGCTTAGTGGGGCATCCTATTTCTCAAAGGTGGACTTAAAGAGCAGTTACCATCAAATAAGGATAAAGGAAGGTGATAAATGGAAGACGGCCTTCAAGACTAAATATGGTCTCTTTGAATGGTTAGTAATGCCTTTCAGATTATCTAACAATGCTAGTACCTTTATGAGACTTATGCATTTTGTTTTGAAAGATTTCTTGTGCAAATTTTTAGTTGTCTATTTTGATGATATATTGGTGTTTAGTTTGGACTTTGCTACTCACTTTGCTCACCTTAGGTTGTTGTTTGATACACTCCAAAAAGATAAATTGTTTGGAAATTTAAAGAAGTGTGCTTTTGTTCAAGAGAGAGTACACTTTCTCGGGTTTATTATTTCTAAGGATGCCATGGAAGTCGATGACTCAAAAATTATGGCAATTCAAGAATGGCCTATTCCCAAGAGTGTGTCAAAAGATGGAGCTTTCATGGCCTTGCATCCTTTTACCGAAGGTTCATACAAGTGTTTAGTTCAATTGTAGCTCCTTTGACCGATTGTACAAATAAGGGAAAGGAGTTTGAGTGGACTCCCGGTTGCCAAGAAAGTTTTGAATTGATAAAAGCCATGTTTTGTAAGGCACCTAAATTAGTGTTCCCCAATTTCAGTAAGGTCTTCGAGGTCAAATGTGATTGATGTGCCATGGATTAGCACATCTAGAAGCGGAAGGCTCTATCACCATGGACTTGGTCTCGGGTTTCTAAGCCAAGGCCGAGTCAATATTTTGTCTAACAAATGTGCTAATTTTGTAGGTGCCACCATGCAAAGGATGATCCAACCATCCTTGGTGATAATAGGACCGTTTTTGGTTTCGGCCCAGGATGACCTCCGGGGCTTGTGCGGCTATTTCAAACGCCTTCCGGACCTGATTTAGCCAAGCTTGCTTCTACAAATATGTGGCCAACATCCTAAGGTTTCCATAATGGGGCTGACCATCAATTTTGGACAACGATTACCCGGTCAACCATCGCCATTACAGAGGCCTCCAGAACAGGTAGCGGCCCGAGAGCATCCAACCCATGGAGCCCGATCCATGGCCATGTTTGGCCCCAAAAGAGAAGGAAGACCAATGGCATCTTTTTCCAGCCCAAGAAGCAGCAGCTGCTCCACCTTGGTCCAAGAAGGAANTGTCTACCCGAGTGGTTTTTGTGCATCAAAAGTCCACTCCGTGCCATTTTCTGTTTTCCCGTGAGAAAAGGCCCTAACTTTTTGGCTGTGAATTCCCCTTTCATGGCCTGAAATATCTGTTCTTTCCTGTTATCCACAGCCCCTCCCCATCAAAAGTTGTTCATGCATTTTCCTCTACCTCCTACCGGATTCCAGTAATCGGGCAGTTCTGTCCATCAAGTTTCCATCCTGCGTATCTCCTAACCTACCCGTGATTTTTTCCTCAAACCACTTGCATTTTCTTCCCACTTCGTTGAAGTTGTTTTCTGCCAATTCCCACCTTCCCAGACACCCTGCATTGAAAGTTGTGCAGAGGTCTTCCACTACCTTCTACACTGTTTTCCTCCTGTTTGTCTGTTTGTGCACCTAAAAGTGTCTCCGTGTCTTTTTATGATCCGCACGTGCTATTACTCTGAAATTTTGGCCAAGCTTAGCCCACTCTTTAAAGTTTAAGTCCATCAACTTTTTAGCCCAAGGACCTGTATTGATTCTGAGCTCTAGTGTGTTTTCTCCCCTGTTTCTGTCTTGCTTATTTTCCTCTCGGCAGATTGCTTATCTTGCATTTGCTTTCCCTTTTCCCGACACCTCCTCCTATCCCGAGCGTGTCAGTGATGCTTCGAGGCTAGGAATTGGTGCAATTCTTATGCAAGAAGGGAGACTCGTGGCCTACTTTAGTGAGATGCTTAAGGGTGCCATGATTACTTACTCAACCTATGAAAAAGAGTTCTATGTCGTGATCCGAGCACTTGAAATGTTGCAGCATTATCTTCTCTCAAAAGAATTTATTATACATACAGATCTTCAAACCCTCAAAAACCTAAAGAGCCAAGGCAAGTTGAATAGAAGGCATGCCAAGTGGATGAAATTCCTTGAAAGGTTCTCGTACATCATCAAGTTCAAGAGGGGAGAAACCAATGTGGTAGCCGATGCCCTCTCAAGGAGGATTGTTCTCCTAAATGAACTTACCACTAAATTCTTTGGTTTTTCTTGGATCAAGGATGCTTATAAGGAAGACCAAGATTTGGCCAATGGTATGAACGGTGTTTAAAGAAGCATGAATGTGGATACTACCTTATGGATGGTCACCTCTTCAAGGGAGGCAAACTTTGCATCCCTCATGGCGTAATCCGAGAGACTCTCATCAATGAAGCTCATGGTGGGGGTTTTGCAAGTCATTTTGGCGAGAAAAAGACCTTAGAAGCACTTCAAGAGCATTTTTACTGGCCTCACTTGTTTCGGGATGTGCACAAAGTGGTGGAAAGGTGCATCATTTGAAAAAAGGCAAAAAGTAGGATCCTTCCCCAAGGGTTGTACATGGCCTTGCCTGTCCCAAGTCATCCATGGGTGGAAGTAATTATGGAATTTGTTTTGGGATTAGCTCGGACTAGTAGAGCTAAAGAATGAATTATTGTTGTGGTTGAACAGTTCTCCAAGATGGCTCATTTTATAGCTTGCACTAAGATGGATGAGGCTAGCCTAATTGCCGATTTGTTCTTCAAAGAGGTTGTTAGATTGCACGGAATCCCGAGGTCTATTGTATCTTATAGGGACACCAAGTTTTTAAGCGCATTTTGGAAGACCTTATGGAGGAAGGTGGGCACCAAGCTCCTCTTTAGCACCTCTTTCTATCCTCAAACCGACGGCCAAACGGAAGTGCTAAATAGAACCTTGGGGAGTTTGCTTAGAAGTGTGGTTAGCAAGAAGGTCACGGATTGGGATTTCCAACTCGAGGAGGAAGAAAACTCCTTGGATTTGAGGTCAAATCCTCAAGAACTCGAGGAGGATAATGTGCAATCGAGATTTAGTGTTTCATTCATTTTCGGTTAAACAATTGCCAAGTGGAAAAAGGTGGTTTGTTTTGGTTAGAATTAGGGTTTTATTTGCTGAAGGGGTAGTCACATGAAAACTCTCTTTTGTGCTTCAGGTGGGGGTGTTGAAGGGGGGGACCATGGTCAGCTTTGGTGCCTCCTTTTTGAGTAACTTCTAGGAGGACCACCTAGCTGTTTTTCTTCCTTGTTTTTCCATTTCGGGTTATGTTTTTTTTTTGGGAGCCCACCTTCTCGAGCTTGGGGGTGATTTTAAACTCCTTTGAGCTCATTTGTATCCAGTGAAGTTTGAAATTAAAGACTGCATTTTGCATCTCATTTCCTTTGTGGTTTCTCTTCCTCCAAGACGCGGGTTTTCCAGTGAGTTATATCCAGAAACCACCGAGAGCTACACTCTGGTTTTGGCTGCCATTCAAGCTTGGGTTAGCTAGGCCATAAAACACTCCTTCAACCACGTTCAAGTGGAAGCCAAGGTAAGGGTGTGAATCCCAAAACTTCTCCTCCGTTCGGGTTTATCCCTCCGTTTACAACTTTCCGACCTTCCTTTTCCGAGAACTCATTTTTTAGCACTCTAGCCATTTTGTGCATATCTTTTGATTCCCTCATTCATTTACCATCATATTTTGACCCATAAAACCTCTCCCCCCATCTACGTTCCCTCTAAATTTAAGCTCTAACCCCGTATGCCACCAGAGATCTGGCCGGAGACATTTGATCTTGTTTTTCCTTCACCCGAGCCAACCTTTCCCATTTTCCCCTCTTTTCTCTCTCCATTTCTTCTTAACAAACCCAACCACCATTTCCATAGCACATCATAAAGTCTTATGCCTTTGGCCTTAGAAGTTAGAAGTTAGGACTCTAGGATTAGGGCTTATGACTTTTGCCTTTGTACCTAAGACTTATGCCTTACAACTTTGGGCTTAAGGACTAGGGCATAGGGCTTTGAACTTAGGTCATTATGCTCAAGAGTTAAAGCGTAGCACTTTTACCATAAGGCATATTGCTCAAGCCTTAAGGCCTAGAGCTTAGGGCATAGGTCTTTGCCTTATGGTTTACGGCTTCGAGATTTGGGCTTAGCGCTTACATCTTTGGGTTAGGGCTTTAGGGTACGGTATTACGGCTTAGGTCCTCAGGCTTTAGGGTTATGGTTTTGGACCTAGTATCACATCCCATTTTCATACTTGCTTTTTATGCATAAGAAAATACTATTTTAACACATTTTATAAAAACTACAACGGAAGACTTAATGATAGTTAAATCCATTCCATAAGAACACAAATTCACCATACAAAATTTATTAATTAGACATTGCATTCGTTCAAAATATAAGGTTAATTTACAAACTTTTATGATCCAAGAATATCTCACATTGCTGACCGTAAAGATAATATCTCTAAATCTTTAAGGCAAAAATTACCTCCGCTAATTCAAGATCCGGCGTAAGATAATTTTTCTCGTAGTTTTTTAATTGTCTCAAAGAATAGGCGATCACCTTTCCTTCTTGCATTAGAACACAGCACAGTCAAATCTTAGAAGCATCAAATAGATACTATATCTTCCTTATTCTGTCGGAATAGACAAAATTGGGGCCGTTGTCAACCTTTGCTTTAATTCATGAAAACTTTGTTCGCATTCCATGGACCACCAAAACTTCATATTCTTCCTTGTTAATCTAGTTAGTGGAATAGCAATCTTTGAAAATCTTTCTATAAATCTTTGGTAGTACCCAGCTAAGCCGAGGAAACTTTGTACTTCTCCAATATTATTCGGTTGTCCCCAATCCATAACAGTTTGTATCTTTTCTGAATCAACTGAAATACCTTCTTTGGATATAACATGTCCAAGGAAATTAACTTTATCAAGCCAAAACTCACATTTAGAAAACTTGGCATATAACTTACGTGCTCCTCATCCGATCAAGAATAAATTAATATGTCGTCAATAAAGACGATCACAAATTTATCAAAGAATTCCCTGAATACACGATTCATTAAATCCATAAAGGCCGCCGGTGCGTTGGTCAAGCCAAAAGACATAACTAGAAATTCATAATGTCCATATCTGGTTCGGAATGCTGTTTTAGAAATATCTTATGTCTTGACCTTTAATTGATAATATCTAGACCTTAAATCAATCTTCGAGAACACACATGCACCTTGTAATTGGTGGAATAAAGCATCAATTCTTGGCAACGAGTATTTGTTCTTTATCGTCAACTTATTTAAATCCCGATAATCAATGCACATCCTTAATGATCTGTCCTTCTTAACAAATAGGACTGGAGCTCCCCATGGAAAAAAACTCAGACGTACAAAACTTTTGTTAATTAAATCTTCTAGTTTGTACCTTTAGTTCCTTTAGTTCCATTGGAGCCATTTTGTACGGGTTATTTGATACTGGTTCTACTCCAGGACAAACATCAATGATAAATTCAATCTCGCGATCTGGTTGCAAACCTGGAAGGTCATCCAAGAATATCTCAGGAAATTCCTTAATCACCAAAATATCGTGCAATGTCTTTTCAGGCTGCTTTTGCTCATCAATAATACTTGCTAGAAAGCCTTCACATCCACTCTCTAATAATTGTTGAGCTTTAATAAATGAAACCGTAGACATACTCTTCCACATCGGGCGGCTTGAAACTAACCACTCTAGTCTGACAATTGATAGTTGTAAAATGTCCAAAGAGCTAGTCCATTCCTTATATAACATCGTACCCTCTCATATCCATTACTATGAAGTCCTTATACAAACTACGAACACTTACATAAACTATGCAATTAAGTAATATATAATTCAAATGCAATTGTTCTCCAGAAGGTAACATCACATCATAAAAATGCCCAGCTACTATTGGTGAACAATCTAATTTAACCACAAACGCAGCCGATATAAATGAACGTGTAGCACCAAAATCAATCAACATAAATGCAGGAACACTATTAATCAAAATAGTACCTGATACCACAGCTGGTTGATCCACATCTTCAGGTTCAATCATAGCAAACACTCTCGGATTTGCCTTAGGTTGCTCTTTCTTTACTTGGGGACAATCTCTAACCATGTGACCAATCTCTTTGCACTTAAAAAAACGTCTAGTGCCTGCTACACATTCTCCAAAATGCATTTTTCCACATTTTGAGCACGATTTGGTTTGAGTAGAATCTTGAATTTGCTTTCCTTTATTTGCATCAAACTTATCTTCATTCGGCCTCTTTGTGCCTCTTGATTGTTGGCTTTAAAAGTGTTTTTAAAGCAATCAATTATTTTTTATGATAACTATGTAAAATAAGCATGAAAGATAAAATAAACTACTTTACAATGTTTAAATTAGACTTAACCATTCATGAGAAATACCCTCTTTGAACGGTACAATTAAAGTCTAACAATTTGTTTAAGTGTTGCAGAAATTTCAAGTATATGCAATGTTTTGTGTCGACCCAAAATACCTTGTGTCGACCCTTGTAAAATCCAGAAGTTTAACCCAAAATGCCTTGTGTCGACCCACAGAGTATTGTGTCGACCCCTGTTCAAAACAGAGGCCGAGTCTTCGAAATTGTGTCAACCCACCTATATAACTTGTGTCGACCCAAAATGTAGTGCAGCGTGCAAATGTGTCGACCCATCCAAACTGTCTGTGTCGACCCTAGAAAAGTCATTATGTCAACCTTATCATAATCTATGTGTCGACCCCTGAAAGCTGAGCCTGCACTTTACATGTCGACTCTTTCGTTCAAAATATGTCGACCCAACCTACATGTGTCGACCCCAGATTTTCTAAGAGACAGATTCTTCAGAGTTATGTCGACCGTACAAACATTGTGTCGATCCCAAAGATTTCAGAGAAGAATTTATGTCGACCGCAACAAATAGTTATGTCGACCGATCAGTACCAACAGACAAAAACTTCTCAATGGCTATATCTTTACTGTGTCTAACAGATAGTGCTTGTGTCGACCGAAACAGCAATGTGTCGACCCATCTCAGCAGTTCAGAAGAAAACTATAGATAGATGAAGCAAGCTCATTTTTTAGAAGAAGATTTTTGACGAGATAAATCTACGCCGAATTACAGCCAATTTCTTCTCATCTTTTTTACTATTTCAAATCCTACTACAACCCTTGTATATCATTCTTGAGATTGAGTGAGTCGGTTTTTATAAACGTACAAATTGTATTTGTTCTACTTGAACTATCATTGTAAAAGGGGTGACGCTCCTTCAAGAAAAGAGTCAAAAGGTTTGATTGACACTCGTAAGTCAATCGTAGTGAAGCTCAAGGTTTGAGCATGAAAGATCTTCAAGGAGGTACCTTGAAGTGCGGACGTAAGCAAGGTTGGCCGAACCGCTTTACCAAACCAGTGTCATTCTCTTTACTCTGAACTCTTAGTTATTTGTTTAAAAATTCCGCACTAGAGTTTTGAAATAACTAAACAATTGGCACGAATTTGACTTAGTCTCGAAAAAGTTTAGTCAACCTAATTGACCCCGCCCCCACTTAGGTTAATCTCGATCCTACATTGATTGTTGCCATACTTTATCTTGTTGAGGTTGAACCGGTTTGAAGAAGCGCCTTTAAGATTTCCTTTGCTTTTGAAATCTTACCTCAGCCTCCTCAATCTCTAACGCTTTATTACGACACTAGCATATGTTACATTCTCTGTACCTGATATCTTTATTCCTCAATATATTCCTATCTCCAATCCTTGAGTAAATTGGTATACTTTTAGTTCATCATTAGCAACCAAGTGTGGAGCAAACCTGGATAGTGCTTCAAACCGCCGTATGTATTTAGCTACCATCCCGATTTATCTTTAACTGAATAAACTCCACCATCTTATATGTACGCACTGCTCTACTAAAATACTTATTGTTGAATACTGTCTTAAATTGCTCCCAAGTCATTTCCTTCACATTGGTAGTTGCCTTTATTGTATCCCACCAAAACTTGACATCATTCTCTAACATAAACAAAACACATGTTACTCTATCCCCACCTTCTATTTTGGCATACTCAAATAGATCTTCTAACTTTTGAACCTGTTCCTCGGCATATGTCGGATCCGCTGACTGTACATTAAAACATGGCAGGTAAAGACGACGAAATCTTTCACAACTCATTTCTCCTTGATTATTCCTTCGATCACCTTCTTGTGCATCCTTTGTCCTATAATCTTCCAAGTACTCAAATTGTCTACCAATCATATGCACTAACTTGTCAACCATACTTGTCAACCAATAATGGCGGGTGAAGACGACGAAGTATTCCAGTGCGAAGCTTGTATCGTTAAGTAGTCTACATAACCGATTTTAAAACCTAGTGGGCTCTGATACAATACTTGTCACATCCCATTTTCATAATTGCTTTTTATGTATAAGAAAATACTATTTTAACACATTTTATAAAAACTACAGCGGAAGACTTAATGATAGTTAAATCTATTCCATAAGAACACTAATTAACCATATAAAATTTAATAATCAAACATTGCATTCGTTCAAAACATAAGGTTAATTTACAAACTTTGATAAATATGTATTATCAATCTCTTTTAAGTATTACACATTTCAAAACATTTTTTTTTCAAAACACTAACATCAAAATACATCTCCCACCGGTCGTCACTTAACGATCCAAGCATCAAAATACATCTTCCACCACGTTGTATCAATGATAAAGAAAAACCTCCTCACCACTAATCTCATCACCTAGAATACAAAGCTTAATCTAATGAGCTTATGGCTTTGTAAATAACCATACATGATTCCTTAATGCCTACATGAATATGCATTTCTTAAAACATGTTCCATTTTTGTTTCATTTGATTTCTTGATACTTTTACTTTGGTGTGGGGGTCACAACATACAGGGAGGGAAAAGCACCCTTTGGTCTTCTTCATGGGCAGCCCAATGAACACCATTTGGTCCATTTAGGACAGTTCATGAGCACCATATTGCCCGATCCGTAAGACAACTCATTCCATCCCACCCATAGCTTGATACTTACATGCTTTATATATCGAATATTGAAGATTACGGAATAGAAGATTGGCACCATATGACCTCCATCAAAACAGCCTTACTCTACTCCCTCCACAATATCCGGTTGAATCATCATGAAAACCATGCATGTAAAACATTTTTGTTCTTTTCGTAAAACATGATGCATGATCAATTGTACATATGCATGACATACAACATTTATATAACCTATAATGATAATATTAAATTTAACTTATCATATCAATCATCAAACAATTTCAAACAAGCACAAAAACAATCCCAAGAGTTTGGGTTGGTGTATTGTGCAATACACCCCAACAAAATATTATCCATACTTAATCTATCACCTAATCAATTCAAATCTTAATCCATAAAGTCTACTCTTTGTATTGTGGTCCCAATAGGGCCAAAGACATTCAAAGTTACTTACTTGAAGTCCTTAGCTTTAAGTTGATCACTTAATCCCTTAATCTTCAACACTTATCAATTGGTAACCTTAATACATAAAAGAAAATTGAGTGAGAAATCTCGGTTATACCCCGTTTTTTAGTAACTTCCAACAACTATAACTTGAGATACACAGGTTCAATTACGATGATTCAAGTGTCAATTTTTTTATGAAGATGTCTAATTTAAGTCATCTGAAGAGAGTAAAATCAAATTACCACTCGAAAACCTTGTAACAATTTAAATTCTAAAACTGTGCAGATTTGTCTGAAATTGGGAAATCTTGATACAACTTTAAAATTCATGCACTAGCAACCATTATGAACCATCCCAAGCACTTAGATATCAATATAGGGTAAGAATTGATACCTTAGAGGAATGAAAACTTGCACCAAAGTTTCCAAATTCATGGCTTCCCTTTTTTCCTCTTTTCTTGCTTCAATAGTGCACTAAATCTCACTTTTATGCACGAAATACCCTCACACACTTCAACTATCCTCAATTCTTCGCTTTTCTCCTACAAAACTAGAGAGAACTTGAGAGAAGGAGATGAATTTCATGGTTTTTCCCATCTAATTGGAAACCCTCTTCATGAAAGCTAAGGAGGAAGTGGAGAAAGCATGAGTTGTTTTCTTCTCATTCCATCCCACTTAAGCTGCTTCTCAAATTCACCAATTATATTTATTTAACTTTAATTAAAACATTTTGATTTATATTATTTTTACACAGAAAATTAGGTTGAGGTGGAAGAAAGCATGAGGTGTCCATTTGAGTAGGAGGTGTGAATTCTAATAATCACTAATTGGCGTAGTTTAATCTTATGATTGAGAGTTTTTTTATTCTAACTTTCCTTCAAACCCTTCATACACATAACAATTTTTTTTCCTTCATCGATCACAACTTCTAATTTACCGTACCATCAAAACTAAATCACAAGATCATTGTACCATACACAAAGAGCAAGGGTGTTACACTATGCCCTTACTCAAAGCCTTAAACCCATAAGCTTAAAGACATAAGCTTAAAAATTATAAGAGATTTCAAAATGAGAGAAAAGTCAATATGTGAGAAAAAGAGTAACAAAGACAGCGATGAGAGAAAAATAGAGCGTGAGAGAAAAGAAGAAGAGAGTGGTAAAAAATGAAAAGAGAGAAAACAAGAGGAGAGTGGGAAAATGAGTGGAATAACGGGAAAAAGTGAGGTGAAAAGTGTGATTTAGCAAGGCAACAAGTACTTGTACTCTTGTACAAGGATATTTATCTTTCTACTAACGAGCTAACTCCTTTGTTTCCAAGTGTTGTTTCTACTCTTTTAAGGGAATTTGAAGATGTGTTTCCCGAAGATGTTTCATTCTAATAATCACTAATTAACTTGGGTTAATCTTAGGATTGAGAGTTTTATTTATTCTAACTTTCCTTCAAACCCTTCATACACGTAACAATTTTTTTTCCCTTCATCGATCACAACTTCTAATTTACCGTACCATAAAAAATAAATCACAAGATCATTGTACCATACACAAAAAGCAAGGGTGTTAATCTAACATGCCACGGATTAGCATGCCAAGCAAAGCAATCACCCGAACCCGAGCTCGGAATTTTTCTAATATGTTTTTTAATTTTGAAGGAAACTTAATTGAAGAATTATACATTTCTAAGCAAACTTTGGAGGATCAAACAAGGCCAAAACACATGATAAATTGGCGTGGAGAAAAGGAGGATTTAAAACGAAAAACCTAGAGCTTCGGAATCACGCCTGAACTCGAACCCGATTAAAGTACCACGTTGCATGGCGAGTTCGAGTCCCATGCAAAAGTGATCAAGGGTTCCACGACTCAACTCTCCAGCATTTACATGGATTGAAGGAATTTTATCACATTTTTAGCTTAATTTTTACGTGAATTTTACGTTGGATATTTGGAGAACCCGAGAGGGTTTCTCGGCTAGGTTTTATTTTGTTTATTTTTGCATGATTGCATGGGGTTTTGCATGAGTTAATTTGGGCTAAGAGAAGGGTATTTTGGGCCAAGGAGGAAGGGAAATTGGCTGAGGAGATTCAAGATCACGTGGCTTTCACATTCTTGCAATCTCATTGGTCCAATTTTCCCTCCTTTATTTCAATTTCCAGCATGCAAGTTGCATGCCTTTGGCCTTCAATTTTCCCTCCCTTTTTTCAAGTCTTCTCAGTAGATAAAACCTCCTCCATTGCGTGATTGTAAGGACATTTTGGAATTTGAATTAAAGAAGCTTTTTAGCTCTCCCTTCTCGGGCATTTTCCAATTTCATCCGGCGGCCAGAAGTTCTCCGGCCACCGTGAGTTCCCTTGGAGATCTCTTCTTGCTTCAAAGTATCCAGCCTTATTCAAGGACGTAGGGTGAGCTTGAAGTCCATAAGCTCCTTCTTCCATCGTTGATTTCGTTTGCAATTTCATCTCCTCCGCTGTCCAGCATTTCCGGCCACCTCCCGAATACCGTTACTGTTCCATTACATTCCGACCGATCCAACCACGTGATTTCCTTCATTTTTGGGGGACTATCACTTATCTTCTTCCCAGAGTTCCACTCATAATTTCAGTCTTAAACTCGATTGCATCGTTGAGTTATTGCCGTCCAAATTCCATTCCCGATTCTAGAATTATTGGTTTATCGTTTTTCCATTTAACCTAACCTGATTCTCCCACTTTCTAAATCTTAACCCCCTCCATTCCGTGTCATTTGGTATCAGAGCCATAAATCCCTCCCCACCTTCCTCTTTACCTCAGTTTTTGTGTGATTTTAAGTTTGAAGGATGACCACAAGGAGTGGTTCCCATTACTAACCAAACCGGGATCCGATTGATCCTGGCCGCCCGATTAGTCCATCTCATCCACATCCGAATCCAAATCTTCCGGAATCCAGCCTTCAAGGAAAAATTGATGAGCTCAATAAAATATTTGATACGGTGTTACAAAATTCGGAGAACATTTCTCCTTCTTTGAGGACTACTCCGAACCAACCAACAAGGAGAAGGCTGAATCACGGCTCGAGAAGATCTCGAGAGTTTAAGTCCGAAGAGTCGGATGATGAAGAATATGGTTTACATGATCTCAACTCCAGAGATGATGATATGAGGCATATCAAGGTATGCATTCCTCCTTTCAATGGATCTTGCAATGGTGATTTGTTTATTGATTGGATGGAAAAATTTGATAAGATTTTTGAATGCTATAATTATTCCGAGAAGTTTAAATTACAACTTGTTTAATTGGAACTTACGGGATATGCTAGTCTATGGTGGGATAGTTTGAAAATTCAGAGAACACGTGATGGTCAAGAGAGTATTAATAGTTGGAAAATGATGAAATCAATTATGAGGAGAAGATTTGAACCGACTCATTACAAACAAGAGCTATTTCTTCAATTACAATCTCTTAAGCAAGAATCTCTCTCGGTGGAGGAATATCTTACCGAATTTGAGACTCTCCGAATTACATGTGACTTACAAGAACCAGAGAAACAAATTATAGCTCGGTTTATAAGAGGTTTACACCGAGACATTAGTGATATTGTGGAGTTGCAACCGATCAACTCTATGGATTCGATTTGAAATGGCCTTGAAAGTGGAGAGGTAAATGAAAAGAAAGGGCAAGGGAATAGTGAGCCGAGCAAGTCCTAAGGCTATTACTCCTTTTAAGCCTAATACAAAGGTGGAGAAAAAGGTTCCTTTCGTTCAACCTTGGCTGCAAAAGAAGGATAGTGAGCCTAATCCGATGGAAGAAAATAACCGGACCCGAACATGGGAGATCAAGTGTTTTAAGTGCCTTGGTCTCGGGCATATTGCATCCCAATGCCTTAACAAACGTGTGATGGTTATTAGAGAGGAATTAAGTGAAGTTTTCAGTGAAGATGAAGTGAAGGAAAAATTGGATATGAGCTTAGAATCCGAAAGGGAAGAATGCCGAGCACAAGAAGGCCCCTTATTATTAGTTATCCGAAGGTTACTTGCCACTCAAAGCCAAGAAGAGGAACTCCAAAGAGAAATTTTACTCCATAGTAGATGTCTAATCCAAGATAAGGTATGCTCAATTATTATTGATGGTGGAAGTTGTGTTAATGTGGTTTCCCAAGAGTTAATTGAAAAACTCGGGATAGAAACTATCTTTCACCCGAAGCCTTATAAACTACGTTGGATAAATGATAAGGAAGACCTAAAGGTTACCAAGCAAGCATGCATCTAATTCTCTATTGGAAGTTACAAGGATCAAGTGATGTGTGATGTGGTTCCCATGACTTCAAGCAATTTATTACTCGGAAGACCATGGCAATTCGATCGGAAGGTTATGCACGATGGTTTTATAAACCAATATTCCTTTAAGTTTGGTGGACGGTCCATCAAGCTAATTCCCCTTGAACCCGAACAAGTGGCCAAAGATGAGGTCACAAGGAAGGAGAATTTATCTAAGAATAATTTAATTTTGATCAAGAAAGAGCCCTTTCCTACTAGTAAAAGAACACCCGATCAAGTAAACTAAAGGGTCCCGATCAAAGAAAACAAAGACAAAGTTATATATGTTGTGATTTCCAAAAGACTCTCAAGGTGGTTAGTCTCTTTACCCGAAATATTTACTAATTACTTTGTTTATGATTGGATGAAGGAAATCTACAAATTGGAATTGAGCTTAAGTGATGTGCCACGGATTAGCACATCTAGAAGCGGAAGCAAACTATTTTCTAATGAGTTTGTTGATTTTGTAGGAAGATTGTTTTATAAAGGTTTAATCAAGAAGCCAAAGATGAAGGGCATGGTGAGCCCTAGTTTTCAAGTGCGGTTGATGCATTTCATGGGCCAACCACACTTGATGAAGGAAGAGGAGTTCAAGGGTGGCACATTAAGGTGGCCCCAAATCAACAAAACATGAAGGGGAAAGCATGTTTTCCTTTTGACAACTTTGTGTAATAATTTAGTTAGTTTTATGTAATAATTAGGAGGATAATTAGTAGCTTAAATTTGTGCACATGTAAGGGTACTTAGTGTACCCGTGGCATGGAAGGGTGATCAAAACATCCATGGTGATGAAAACAACATTTCTAGTTTCGGCCAAAGCTGACCTTTGAGGCTTGTGTAGCCTTTTCGACCACCTTCCGGACCTGTTTTGGACAAACGTGCTTCTAAAAACATGTGGCCCACATCTTAAGGTTTCCAGCATGGGGCAGAGCATAAACTTTGGACAACTAATACCCAGCCACGATCGCCATTACAGAGGCCTCCAGAAGATGGAGCGGCCCAAGAGCATCCAACCCATGGTGGCTGATCCATGGCCATGTTTGGCCCCAACGGAAAGGAAGGCTGAATTTCATATTTTTCCTTCATGGGAGCAGCAGCTAGCAGCCCATGGAAGTGCCCAACCATTAGCCCAAAAGATACAAGTGTTCAAGTCCATTTGATTATGGACATTCCATCATCGGTTTGGCCCATCTATTAGGTTTTTTGTTTTTCGTGAAAACCATGCAAGCTCCTTACTCTTTTTTTTTTTGTTGTAAGTTAATTACGTGGCTGCAAGTGGGAGATCCTTAGGAAGCCTTAGGGGATGGATTTTACCTTCCCTTAGTGACCATCACTCTTGTTGGTGATGAAAGTCAAGGGTGGGCCCCATTTACCATAACTTGTTGTTGGTTTAGCCCTTAGGATTATAGGTGACAATCATATGCCTTTTGTAGCTCGTGGGAAGGAGGGGTTTTACCCTTCTTTCTCAACATTTACAGATTAGAAAATTTTGAATGTTGAAGCTTGAAGCTTTCCCATTTTCTCTCACGCTAAAGCAATTCAAAGGTGAGTAATATCCTTTGATTTTTGGTTTGTAACGGTGTTGGTGTCTTAGCTAGAGTCACTAAGCCTTATTCCAACCTCCCTTCCTCACTTGTTTAGGATCAAAGGTGAGTTTGGAAACCCCCATAGCTCTCATCCCGTTGTTGTTTGCAATTGTGATTGTTTGAGTGTTGTTTGCTACCCTTGTCATCTACCCGAGTGGTTTTAGTGCAACAAAAGTCCACTCCGTGTCATTTTCTGTTTCTCATGAAAAAAAGCCCTAAAGTTTTGGCTGTGAGTTCCACTTTCCTGTCCTGAAACATCTGTTCTTCTATCTTTATCCACAGGCCCTCACCATCGAAGTTGTGCATGTGTTTTCCACTACCTCTTACCCGAATTCCTGAAATCGGGTAATTCTGTCCATCAATTTTCAATCCCTCATACCTTTTAATCTACCCGTGCCTTTTCCCTCAAAACACTTGAATTTTCTTCCCCTTTCATTGGAGTTAGTTTCTGCCAATTTCCACCTTCCCAGATTTCCTGCATTAGAAGTTGTGCAGAAGTCTTTCCATATCCACAACATTGTTTTCTTGTTTGTGTCTGTTTTGTACACCCAAAAGTATCCCCGTGCCATTTTAATATTCCCACGTGCATTGCCCTGAAAATGTGACCAAACTTAGTCGACTACCTAAAGACTAAGTCTCCAAATTTCTAGTCCAAGTCCCTGTATGAATTTGGAGTTCTCCTTGCTCCAATCCGCTGTTGCTACCTAACCTCTCTCTCGGCAGATTGTTGCCAACTCCTCTCTTCCCGACACCTCCGCATCTCAAAGCATGTCATTAAGGAAGAAGAATTATGATCTTCTTAATATGGAGAACTATTCAAGCAATGAGGGACAATTTGGCAATTCTCGTAAAGGAGTCTACGGTCCACTCATCAAAAGAACAAAGGAGGAATAGGTAGCTAACTATGATCATTGGATGAGGTTCTTGAAATCCTTAATAGAATACTTCCATGGAATATATTTGCTTCATAATGCGCAAGGGACGTTTAAAAAGACAGCTACGTGCACCCACCATGATTGGTTAGTAATCCCTTCCTTGCTAACTATTAGCTCCGGAGATATTACGGTACTTATGGATATTTGGTCTCATGAATACTTAGAAGAATACCTTGCTGATTTTATTGGGAACACTATGGTTTACATTTGGGATAATGAAACTAGTGTTGAACTAGTTATTTGGTTGTTTAGTACAAACCGGATTATTGAATATTTTTGCCATGGAAATAAAGGTGTTGTCGTGAAAGTCATCAAATCTTATGACTCAAAATTAGAAGTTGTTCAAAGTTGGCACACTCTTAAGGTGGCCTTAAGCCCAGAGAATTTTTTGGATAAGGTAATCGACCCAAGAACCTGCAAGTTTGAGTTACTCGGGAATTATGGGATTTCAGCCACATTTAATGTTCGAGATCTTTCTCCCTTTGCTGGATTTATTGATGATGAAAAAGATTGAAATGACTTCCCAGTGGATTTGAGGTCAAATCCTCAAGAACTCAGGGAGGATGACATGCCATGGATTAGCATGCCAAGAAGAGCAATCACCCGAACTCGAGCTCGAAATTTTTCTAATATGTTTGTTAATTTTGAAGGAAAATTAATTGAAGAATTATACATTTCTAAGCCAACTTTGGAGGATCAAACATGGCCAAAACACATGATAAATTGGCGTGGAGAAAAGGAGGATTTGCAACAAAAAACCGAGAGCTCCAGAATCAAGCCCGAACTCAAACCCAATTGAAGTACCACGTTGCATGGCGAGTTGGAGTCCCATGCAAAAGTGATCAAGGGTTCCACGACTTAACTCTCCATTTACATGGATTGATGGAATTTTATCGCATTTTTAGCTTAATTTTTACATGAATTTTAAGTTGGATATTTGGAGAACTCGAGAGGGTTTCTCGGCTATGTTTTATTTTGTTTATTTTTGCATGCTTGCATAAGGTTTTTCTTGAGGTATTTTTGGCTAAGAGAAGGGTATTTTGGCCAAGGAAGAAGGGAAATTGGCTGAGGAGATTCAAGATCACGTGGCTTTCACATTCTTGCAATCTCATTGGTCTAATTTTCCCTCCTTTATTTCAATTTCCAGCATGCAAGTTGCATGCCTTTGTCCCTCAATTTTCCCTCCCTTTTTTCAAGTCTTCTCAGTAGATAAAACCTCCTCCATTGCGTGATTGTAAGGACAATTTGGAATTTGAATTAAAGAAGCTTTTTAGCTCTCCCTTCTCGGGTATTTTCCAATTTCATCCGGCGGCCAGAAGTTCTCCGGCCACCGTGAGTTCCCTTGAAGATTTCTCCCTCCGAGCTGGAGATCTCTTCTTGCTTCAAAGTCTCCAGCCTTATTCAAGGAAGTAGGGTGAGCTTGAAGTCCATAAGCTCCTTCTTCCATCGTTGATTTTGTTTGCAATTTCATCTCCTCCGCTGTCCAGCATTTTCGGCCACCTCCCGACCACCGTTACTGTTTTATTACATTCTGACCAATCTTGCGACGTGATTTCCTTCATTTTTGGAGGACTATCACTTATCTTCTTCCCAGAGTTCCACTCAAAATTTCATCCCTAAACTCGATCGCATCATTGAGGTATTGCCATCAAAATTCCAGTCCCAATTCTTGAATTATCAGATTATCATTTTTCCATTTAACCTAACCCGATTCTCCCACTTTCTAAATCTAAACCCCCTCCATTCCGTGTCATACACCTAGGGTTTTGAGCTTGATACTTAGTTATTAGGTTAGGGATTTGGGATTAGGTTAGGCTTTGGGATTTGAGCTTAGGGTATAACACTTACGGCTTTGGGCTTACGGATTTTTTCTTAGAGTTTAAAGCTTAGGGATTTGGTCTTAGGGCTTTGACTATTTTTCTTAAGTCATATGGCCTAGGTCTTAGGTCTTACGGCCTAAGGGTTTGGGCTTGGGATTTTTTGGTTAGGACTTAGGGATTTTGGCATAAAGCATAGGGCTTTAGAGTTAGGCCATTAGGCTTATGGCCTAGAGGTTAGGGCTTTGGGCTTTTGGTTTAAGGATTAAGGCTTAAGGCATAGGAGTTTTGCCATCGGGCTTGGGCCTTCGGGCCTAGGGCTTAAGGGTCAGTGCTCATGGCTTGAGGCTTAGGGCTTACGACTCATGGCTTATATATTGGGAGTTAGGTCCTAGGGCTTCTGGCTTAGGGCTTAGGGCTTTATGATAAGGGATTAGGCCTTAGGATTTATAGGTTAGGGCAAAGGGCTTAAGGCTTAGGTTTAGCCCTTAGGGCTTATTTCTTAGGGCTTAAGGTGTATGGGTTAGGGCTTTGGGCTTTCATGTTAGGGCTTATGACATATATATTAGGTTATACGGCTTAGGGCTTGATTCAGAGAGCTTTGGGCTTAGAGCTTTGGGCTTGGGGCTTAGAGATTAATTAGGGATTTTGGCTTATGGCTTTCTGCTTATGGCTTGGCGTAGGGATTTTGACTGATGGCGTTTGGCTTATGGCTTTAGGCTTAGGGATTTTGGCTAAGTGCTTAAGGCTTTTGGCTAGAACTTATGGCTTTCAACTTGGGTCGTATGGCCTTGGGCTTAGGAATTAAGGCATTTCTCTTAGGGATTTTTGCTTGAGATTAAGGCATAGTTCTTGGGTCTTTGGGCTTAGAACCTAGGGCTTCAGGCTTAAAAATTAGGGCTTCAAGCTTAGGGTTTTGGGCTTAGGGATTTGGTCTTAGGGCTTTGTGATTAGGGCTAAGGGCTTAGGGTTAGGGCTTAAAGTGTGGGATTTAAGGCTTAGTTCTTTGGCTTAAAGAATAGGACTTAGAGCTTAGCCCTTTGGGCTTTGTGTCTAGAGCTTAGGCTTTTAGGCATATGACACGCTTAGAGCTTTGGGATTAGGCCTGACGCCTTAAGGCTTAGGTTTAAGGCATTTGGCTCAAGTTTTAGGGCTTACGACTTAAGGCTTAAGGCATAGGGCTTTGAACTTAGGATTTCAAGATTAAAGATTTAGGCTTAGTTCTTTATGCTTGGGTCTTATAGATTTATTAGGGCTTTTGGCTTAGGCCTTAGGCCTTAGGGCTATTAAATTAGTGCCTGTGGATTTCAACTTAGGTTGTAGGGCATTGAGCTTAAGGCTTAGTGATTTGGTCTTGGGCTTTTTCCTTAGGGCTTAGGGATTATGGCTTAAGGCTTTCAGCTTAGGGATTTAGGCTAAAGGCTTTTTGCTTTGGGCGTATGGATAAGGGCTTAATGCTTAGGGCTTTGGGCTTTAGGATTTGTGTTTAGCTGTTAGAGCTAAGGTCATAAGGCTCAAAGCTTTAGGCTTAGGGTTTAGAACTCAGGGCTTTGGGTTTTGGCATTAGGGTTTAGGCTTAAGGTTTAGGGCTTTGGGCTAAGAAATTATGTCTTTAGGATTAAGGCTTATGGATTTACGAGTAGGGCATATGGCTTAGCTCTTAAGGATTATGGATTTACAATAAGGGCTTTGGGCTTATGTGTTAGGGCTTCGGACTTAGCGCTTAGGGCTTATGGATTAAGGCTTAGGAATTAGGGCTTAAAGCTTAGGAGTTAGGGCTTAGGGCTTAGGGCTAAAGGCTTAGAGCTTATGGCTTATGGCATAGGGCTTATGGCTTGTGGGTTTAAGCGTTGGGATTAAGTATAAGGGCTTAGGGCTTTGGGCTTAGAAATTAAGCTTGTGCTTGGGGCTTAGAGATTGAGGCATTGGGCTTAGAGCTTAGAGCTTTAGAATGAGTGCTAGGGCTTTGGGTTATGGGTTTTGGCTTAGGGTTTAGGGCTTAGGGCTTAGGAGTTAGGGCTTAGTGCTCAGGGCTTAGGTCTTAGGGCTTAGGTGTTACGGTTAAAGGATGATGGCACTGTGCTTAGTAATTAGGGCTTAGGATTTAGCTTTTTGGATTTAGGGCTTATGGATTTAGCTTTTTGGATTAGGGCTTCGCACTTTGGACTTTTAGCTCAATGCTTAGGGCTTTCTACTTAAGGCTTTGGCCTTAGAGCTTTGAGCTTAGTGAGTAGGGGTTGGGGCTTAGGGAATTGGGAGTGAGGGCCTTAGGATTTGAGCTTAAGGATTAGAGTTTAGGGGCAAGGGCTTAGGGATTAGTAAATAGGGCTTAGAGCATATGAATCAAGGTTGAAGTCTTTGACTTTAGTCTTAGGGATTATGGCTTAAGGCTTTGGGCTTAGGGCTAAGGTTTACGGATTAGAGCATAGTGCTTAGGAATTAGGGCTTATTGATTAGGGATTAAAGCTTATGATTTAATGCTTATTGATTAGGGATTAGAGCTTAGCACTTGGAACTTTTGGCTTAGTTCTTAGGGCTTTGGTCTTAGAACTTAGAGCTTAGGGATTAGGGTTAGGCCTTAGAGAATTGTGGCTGAGGGCATAAGGATTTGGGCTCAAGGCTTAGAGTTTCGAGTTAGGAATTAGGAATCAGTACTAAGGTCTTAGGGCATAGGGTATAGTGCCTAGGGCTTAGGGATTATTACTTAGGGCTTAGGGTTAGGGCTAGGGGCTAAGGCTTCAAGATAAGAGCTTAGGGCACTGAGCTTAGGTATTAGGGTTTAGGGCTTAAAGCTTAAGGAATAGAGCTTTGGGTTTAGTAACTTAGGGCTTAAAGCCTATGATGAGGGCTTTGGTCTTAGGGCATTGGGCTTAGGGCTTTATAACTAGAGCTTTGAGCTTAGAGTTTAGCACTTATGGCTATGGTCTTTGAGCTTAGGGCTTTTGACATGCTCCAAGAGTGGTGGAGGTGTTTGGGAAAGGAGATGGATAAACAGCCACGGCCAAAGGCCAACTCGAGAAGAAAAACCAAGAAACATGGGAGGGTGTTGGCTCTGTCACAACTTCAGTTGGAAATGGGGTTTAAGTCCGAAACTTAGGGGACATTAAGTTCAAGTATTAAACTCAATCTAGTCCCAAATTTCATACCAAAAGCACGTGGGGATTTTAAGTTGGAACGGGGACACTTTTCAGTGTACAGTCAAACCCCAAACAGTACCCACTATGGCTGGAAATGGGGTAGGTTGGTTAATGCACAACTCCCGATTGGGAAGAGCTGTGCACACAAAATTGGAGTGAAAAACTTCACACAAGAAGAGAGGAAGATCTCAGTAAAAAAAATGGGCTGAATCGCACGAGTGAATCGAAAATGGACACAGAACAAAAGTTGAGAATTCTTGGGTGGACAGATTTGCAACAAACGGACACAAATGGCCAAATGGCCAGTTATGGAAGAAAGCTATGGGAATTTTGGAATTATCCTGAGTCCATGCAAGATGGAGGAACGCTGGAGCAAGGCTGGAGGCTGCTAGCACAACTTCACCGCCCTTGGAGAACGCTCAAACCGGATATTACTCACCGATTTGGACAAACCACCGAGAGAGAAAATGGAGCTTCAAGCTTCAAGTTTTTTTTTCAACAAGCATTTTTGATGTGATATGGGAAAGGTGGTTGGGTCGGTTAAAGAGAAACGTGGGGAAAAGTGGGAAAGATTAGTTTGGGTGAAGGAAACACGGGGTTAAATGTCTCTTGCCAGATCTCCGGTGGCATATGGAGCTAGAAACTGAAATTTGGAGGGAAGGTAGATAAAGGTGAGTGGGTTTGTGGGTCAAAGGTTCACAGTAAATGGACTAGGGGATCGGAAGATATGAAGAAAATGGCTAGAGTGCTCAAAAGAGCTCTCGGGAAAGGGGAAAATCGGAAAGTTGGAAAATGGGGAATAATCCCGAACGGAGGAGGAGGTTTAGGGTTGACACCCTTACCCTGGAATTCAACTAAAACGTTGTTGAAGGATTGGCCTAGCTAACCCAAGCTTCAATGGCAGCCAAAACTGGAGTGGAGCCCTCGGTGGATTCCGGATGTAACTCACAGGAAAACCCGACTCTTGTAGGAGGAGGAACCACCAAGGAAAAAGGAGATGCAAATGCAATCTTTAATTGTCAAACTTCACTGCCTTACAACTGAGCTCAAAGTGAGCTTAAAATCATCCCTAGTTTTGGAGGAGAAGGCTCCCAAAATGATTCAAAATCTGCTTTACCTAAAATGGCAAAACAAAGTAGAAAAACAGCTAGGAGGTCCTCCTAGGAGTTACCCAAAAAGGAGGCACCAAGGCTGACCATGGTCCCCCTCTTCAGCACCCCCACCTGAAGCACAAAAGAAGGTCTTCACGTGGCTAACCGTTCAGCAAAATAAAACCCTAATACTAACCGAAACATTCCATCTAAAACAAATCGACAATTGTTCAAACCAAAAAAAACGATAAAACTAAATGACATCATAAAAATGGGCCTTCATCTCTCCATGTGGACTTCGGCTGATGAAGAACTTGAGTGAAATGGTCTTGGACCTCCCTCCTCCAGGTCTTGCATGGGCCATGCAAAGGTCGGATCCTCGGTTAAGTTGATGTTGTCTCGGGCTGCCTCCATTTCCCTTTCTCCACTTTGCTCCTTGGAAATTGAAGAGAATTCCCAAGTGAGAAGATGTTTGGGTTGTCTTTGATCTTCCAAAGTTGGCTCTCCCATTAAGGTTCCTTGCATAAATAGCCCCACAAAATAAAAAAAAATGTTAGCAAACTTCTTGGCTCGGGCTCGAGTTATTGGCCCTCGAGATGTATTCTCGGTGTTGGTCTCTAATAGCACATTAATTTTCTGCCTACAAAATACGTGAGGGAAGAGTTTCATACCCTTGAAACTTACAACAAAAGAAAAAATTTGACACTAACCTATTTTAGGAACTAATGAGTGGCTAAAATAGGAGTTTGGTGGATAGAGGGCCCACCAACAACTTGCCTCCTACTCCAGTAACTCTTGGCCCTAAACCACGACCAAGTTGCATTACAAATCACAAATTTACTTAGGAAAAAACAGGTTTTCCCTAAGTCCCAACAAGATGGAACTTGAGTTGGCCAAACAGAACCGACACCAAGTTACAACTACAACCCAAAAATAATTGGTTACAACTTTAAACTACATAAAGCATATATATATATATATATTTGATCACGTGATGACCAAGCAGCCCTCCCCTTGCTATAATATTCTCAAGCTAGAATGAAGAATTCCAAAAAGAGCAATCCACTAGGTCACGACTTGGTGCACCCTCAGGTAGGATGCTTCGGAAGAAGGAACTTTTTGTACTTCGGTGGTTGTCACCCTCACTTCATGCTCCCATTGTAGGCAATGCTTGGGGAGCTCTTTTTCAATAGAAGTGGGAGTATCTAAGAGGCCTCTTGGAGGTAATATTGTCCCTGCAAAATCAACAAATAAATTAGAAGCCCGCCTTGCACGGCTGCGGGTCACCATGCCTTCCGGTTGGTGGGGGTCTCGGGCACATCATCCCCTCCTGGAGAATGATCATTTTTCCTCAAATCCAGGGGCTGCTCCTCCTCATCTTCTTCAATTTCTCTCAACTTAGGGGAAAGGTCTTGGATATTAAAAGAGGCGGATACTCCATAGTCCCCTGGGAGCTTTAACTTGTATGCATTTTTGTTGATTTTCTCGGTGACTTCAAATGGTCCATAGGCTCTAAGGAGGAGCTTAAATTTTCTTTGGCTCGGAAACCTCACTTTCCTTAGGTGCAACCAGACAAGGTCTCCAACTTTGAACTCTACATCTTTACGGCCACAGCTAGCAAATTTTGCATAGGCTTCATTATTCCTTGCTATGGCTCTTTGCACCTTTGTATGCATAGGTTGGATTTGTTTAGCCTTTTGTACTCCATCGGGATGGCAAGGGAATTAAATCCAAGGGAGTTGAAGGATTGAACCCGTAGAAAAGCTGATATGCCCGAGATTCACCAACAACCGAAGGGGGCAATTACTCGGAGTCGTGCAAGATATTTTTCTAACTTGTTTGTTGATTTTTCAGGTACTTCTTTCCCTTCCATTGTTTGTTTTGATGCTCCTTCACACCTGGATCAAAAACTCCCCAAACATTGCTTACAATGGGAGTTTGGAGCAGAACAAACCGACGGCCGAGAACACCAATTGATGTCAAAGCCAAACCCGGTACCATGCATGGAGAAAACCGATTATCCAACGCCAATCTTAAAAGAAGAAGCCTTCCAAGGAGTTCCTGAATCATCAAGAAAAAAGATCAATTTCGAACGAGGAGCATGAAGGAAGTCTCGGGTTTATAAATTTCTTGTTGTTTTGTTTGAAAACCCGATTGTATTTTGCCTTGCATGGTTTACGTGAAAACCATGTAAGAATGTGTTGTTTTTTTTTCTTTGATGTTTGCTGTTTTGTGTAGTGGCTGCAAGTGGGAGGTTAAGTTGTATTAGGATGGGTTGCAGCCACGTTTTTGCTGCCCATGCCTCTCTTTTGGTGGAGATGTCTTTGTGGCCCCCACTTGCCATCCCTCTTTTGATGATTTGCTTAGGTTTGTAGGAGGCCATTATGCCATGCCTCCCTTTCTCAGCATTTTGCAAGATAGAAAAGTATTGGAAAATTTGCAGAAGCTTTGAAGCTCTCAAACCCTCTTTTCTCACGGCTTCAAGGGATTTTGGTGAGTAATATCCAATCTTCTTTGTTTGTCTTGGTGTTGGTGATTAGCTACGATCACTAAACCTTATTCCAACCTCCTTCCTCACTTGTTTAGGAACAAAAGCGAGCTTGGAAATCCCATAACCTCCCTTTCTCAGCATTTTGCAAGATAGAAAAGTATTGGAAAATTTGCAGAAGCTTTGAAGCTCTCAAACCCTCTTTTCTCACGGCTTCAAGGGATTTTGGTGAGTAATATCCAATCTTCTTTGTTTGTCTTGGTGTTGGTGATTAGCTAGGATCACTAAACCTTATTCCAACCTCCTTCCTCACTTGTTTAGGAACAAAAGTGAGCTTGGAAATCCCATAGCCTTCCTCCATTTGTTGTTTGCATTTGTGTTTGTCTTTGTTGTTGGTTGCTGTTTTTGGTGCATACCCGAGTGAATTTGTGCAACAAAAGTCCAATTCGTGCCATTTCTGTTTTCCGTGAACAAAAGTCCCTAATTTTATGGCTGTGAGTTCCTCTTTCATGGCTTGAAATAACTGTTCTTTACGTTTAGCCACAGCCCCTCCCCATCAAGAGTTATGCATGTTTTTTCCACTGCCTTCTACCCGAATTCCTGAAATCGGGCAGTTCTGTCCATCAATTTTCTATCCTGCATATCTTCCAATCTACCCGTGATTTTTCCCTCAAACCACTTGCAATTTCTTCCCACTTAGTTGAAGTTAAGTTCTGCCAATTTCCACCCTCCCAGACTCCCTGAATTGGAAGTTGTGCAGAAGTCTCCCCAACACCCCTGCACTGTTTCTTTCAGCTTTGTCTGTTTGTGCACCTAACTTTGCCTCCGTGTATTTTATTGATCCGCACGTGTTTTAAGCTGTAAATTTGGTCAAACTTAGCCCACTCTCAAAGGTTTAAGTCCTCCAATTTCTAGCTAAAGCCCCTGTATGCGTTTGGAGTTCTCCTTGCTCCAATCCCCTGTTGCTGCCTACCTTTCTTTCTCTCGGCAGATTGTTGCCATCTCCTCTCTTCCCGACACCTCCGCATCTTCGAGCGTGTCATTTGGTATCAGAGCACAGCTCTTCTTTTCCTTACTTTCCCTGTGTTTTTAAGTCATCTTTCAATTGCTTGTGATGGCACATAAAGGTGGCGGTATGACCACTCGGAGTGGGGCTGTTTTGCAGCCAAGCCGAGACCAACCTTCCACTAGTGAACAGCCTCCTTCTCCTATACCTCCCCAAGCACATGACCCCGATTTCCAGAGCCAAATTAATGGCATTAATCAAAGGCTGGATGCCTTGCTGCAACGGATGGGAACACCAAACCCGCCAAGACCACCTCCTCCATTTACTCCGGGTAGAAGAGCCGGGAATGCTCGGACTCGATTGTATGAGGCTGAAGACTCGGATGAAGAGTTTGAGCCACGGGATAGACAACCCCGAGAAGATGATTTGAAGAATATGAAATTGAGTGTCCCTCCGTTTAATGGATCATGTGACGGGGATACTTACTTAACTTGGGTGGACAAAGTGGACAAAGTCTTCGATTGCTACAATTATTCCGAGAGATCTAAGCTGCAATTAGTAGGCTTAGAGCTCCACGGATATGCAAGCTTATGGTGGGATAGCCTACGGGCGCAAAGGAGACGTGAACGTGAAGAGGAGATCACCTCTTGGAGGAGCATGAAATCGCACATGAAGAAACGATTTGTCCCGAGCCATTATCGGCAAGAGTTGTTCTACCAACTCCAAAATTTGAAACAAGAACAGCTTTCGGTTGAAGAATACTTGATGGAGTTTGAGACCTTGAGGATTCGGTGTGACCTTGAAGAGCCGGAAGAACAAATATTGCCACGGTTCTTGAGAGGTTTGCACAAAGATATTGGTGATGTGATGGAATTGCAACTTATTGAATCCTTGGATGCCGCTATTCAATTGGCATTGAGGGTTGAAAGGCAGCTTAAAAAGAAGGGCAAAAAGGTTGTGGTGAAGCCACCACCGGTCAACAACACACCTTACAAACCCTACCCGAGGCAAGAGAATAGGCCATTTCAACCGAAGCCATGGACTCAAAAGAAGGAAGCTCCCACTAAACCAATTGAAGATGCCAACAAGTCACGGTCAAGGGACATCAAGTGTTTTAAGTGTCTCGGATTGGGGCAAATTGCAGCACAATGCCCTAATAGAAGGGTGATGGTTCTATTGGAGGAAAGTGGAGAAGTTGTTAGTGAAGATGAACCGATGAATGAAGAAGTAGACCAAGTGGCCGAGCCTTCAGAAGAAGTGTGCCGAGCACAAGAAGGTCCTCTCCTCATGGTGATCCGGAGGACTCTCGCTATCAATGGCCAAACCGAGGCTATCCAAAGGAAAAATATTTTCCATAGCCGCTGCCTCATCAAGGATAAAGTGTGCTCCTTGATCATAGATGGAGGGAGTTGCACTAATGTCGCATCCGCCGAATTGATTGAGAAACTACAACTCCAAACGGAGGAGCATCCCCACCCTTATAGGCTCCGATGGATAAGTGATGAAGGAGACTTAAAGGTGACCAAACGAGCACGGATTGAGTTTTCTATTGGAGGATATAAAGATGCTGTGATGTGCTGCCTATGGATGCTAGCCACCTTCTCCTAGGGAGGCCGTGGCAATTTGACCGCCAAACCAAGCACGATGGGTTTACAAATGAATATGCATTCAAATGGGAGAACCGGAGCATCAAACTTACACCTTTGGCTCCCTCAGATGTTGCTAAAGATGAGAGGGCTAAAAGAGAAAACTCTTCCAAGAAAGTGTTATTCATCAACACAAAGGAACTCTCTCGGGAATTATTAAAAGTGACTCCGGTTATATTGATTATTTTTCGAGAAAGGATGGAAGAGATAGGAGGGGCTCCGGAAGAAGTCTTGGCCCATCTAGAAGAGTATGGTGATGTCTTCCCCGAAGAGCTACCAATCGGTCTCCCACCAATCCGTGGGATAGAGCACCGAATTGATCTCCAACCCGGGGTGGTTCTACCAAACCGGCCAGCATATAGAATGAACCCCGAGGAAGCCAAAGAATTGGATAATCAAGTGCAAGAGCTCTTGGAGAAAGGGTACATCCGTGAGTCTTTAAGTCCTTGTGCGGTGCCCACTCTTTTGGTGCCAAAGAAGGATGGCTCTTCTCGGATGTGCATTGACAGCCATGCCATCAACCAAATAACCATAAAGTACCGGTTTCCTATACCACGATTGGAGGACTTATTGGATGAGCTAAGTGGTGCGGCCTACTTCTCAAAGATCGATTTAAAGAGTGGCTATCATCAAATAAGGATGCTAGAAGGAGATGAGTGGAAAACCGCTTTCAAAACCAAGTATGGACTTTATGAATGGTTAGTCATGCCTTTCGGGCTATCTAATGCCCCTAGCACTTTTATGCGTTTAATGAACCATGTGCTGAAAGATTACTTGGGAAAATTTGTGATAGTATACTTTGATGATATATTAGTCTATAGTGCACATTATCTGGATCACTTGGGACACCTTCGTATATTATTTGATGCACTTAGACAGGCTCAATTATTCGGCAATTTGAAGAAGTGCTCCTTCGTACAAGAGAGAGTGCATTTCCTCGGATTTATATTGTCCAAGGATGGAATGGAAGTTGATCAAAGCAAGATAGAAGCGATTCGGGAATGGCCTACCCCTAAGTGTGTTTCGGACATTAGGAGTTTCCATGGCCTTGCTTCATTTTACCGGAAGTTCATCAAGGGCTTTAGTAGCATTGTTGCTCCCCTCACGGATTGCACCAAAAAGGGGAAGGATTTTGAATGGACCCCGGTGTGCCAAGCTAGCTTTGACCGAATCAAGGAAGCCCTTTGCAACGCTCCACTTCTAGTGCTCCCGGACTTCCATAAGGTGTTTGAAATAGATTGTGATGCCTCGGCTTTAGGCATAGGAGCTGTTCTTATGCAAGAGGGTAAACCCGTGGCTTATTATAGTGAGAAATTGAAGGGGGCGGCCTTGAATTATTCAACATATGACAAGGAGTTATATGCTCCCTCACTTCATGCTCCCATTGTAGGCAATACTTGGGGAGCTCTTTGTCAATAGAAGTGGGAGTATCTAAGAGGCCTCTTGGAGGTAATATTTCCCTGCAAAATCAACAAACAAATTAGAAGCCCGCCTTGCACGGCTGCGGGTCACCATGCCTTCTGGTTGGTGGGGGTCTCGGGCACATCATCCCCTCCTGGAGAATGATCATTTTTCCTCAAATCCAGGGGCTGCTCCTCCTCATCTTCTTCAATTTCTCTCAACTTAGGGGAAAGGTCTTGGATATTAAAAGAGGCGGATACTCCATAGTCCCCTGGGAGCTTTAACTTGTATGCATTTTTGTTGATTTTCTCGGTGACTTCAAATGGTCCATCGGCTCTAGGGAGGAGCTTAAATTTTCTTTGGCTCGGAAACCTCACTTTCCTTAGGTGCAACCAGACAAGGTCTCAAACTTTGAACTCTACATCTTTACGGCCACAGCTAGCAAATTTTGCATAGGCTTCATTATTCCTTGCTATGGCTCTTTGCACCTTTGTATGCATAGGTTGGATTTGTTTAGCCTTTTGTACTCCATCGGGATTAGCTAGTTCATGGCTCGGCAAGGGAATTAAATCCAAGGGAGTTGAAGGATTGAACCCGTAGAAAACCTTAAAAGGAGAGGCTTGAGTCGCACTATGCACACTTCGGTTGTATGCAAACTCCACATGCGGTAGTTGTATATCCTAATCCGAGAGTCTTTTCCCAACAATGCTTCTTAACAAGGCCCCAAAAGTTCGATTCACTACCTCCGTTTTGCCATCGGTTTGGGGGTGGAAAGATATGCTAAACATCAATTTAGTTCCAAGCCTCCTCCACAAGATCTTCCAAAAGGAGCTTAGGAACTTTGTATCCCGGTCCTAGACAATTGTGGTTGGAACTCCATTCAACCGAACAACTTCCTTGAAGAACAAGTCGGCTACTTGGTTGGCATCATCGATCTTGTGACAAGCAATGAAATGAGCCATCTTGGAGAAACGATCAACAACCACCATTATTGTTTCTTTACCTCTAGGGGTCCGAGGAAGCCCCAAAACAAAGTCTACACTAACATCCACCAAAGGTTGAGAGGGAACCGGCAATGGCATGTATAACCCTTGGGGAAGCACTCGGCTTTTAGCATTCTTGCAAATGATGCATCTTTCTATTAACTTGTGCACATCTTTGATCGTATGTGGCCAAAAGAAATGCTCTTTAACTATGTCCAAGGTTTTCTTCTCCCCAAAATGACCGGCTAGACCACCACCATGAGCTTCCTTTACCAAAGATTCCCGTAGGCTACATTGGGGAATACATAGCTGCCCCCCTTTGTAAAGATATCCATCTGCCAGGTGATAACCACAATTTTCTTTGTTCACACTCTTTTCATACCACTTCTTGAAGTCCGGATCTCCTTTGTAGGAAGTCTTTATCCATTCAAACCCCAAGATCCAGGAATTGAGTTTGATGAGCAACACAATTCTTCTTGAGAGAGCATCAGCCACAACATTTACTTCTCTTTTCTTGTACTTGATGATATATGGAAACCTTTCAAGAAAATCCACCCGCTTTGCTTGTCTCTTGCTGAGTTTCCCTTGGTTTCTAATATGCTTCAAGGCTTGATGGTCGGTGTGTATAATAAACTCTTTAGGAAGGAGGTAATGCTGCCACACTTCAATTGTTCTCACCAAAGCATACATCACTTTGTCATAAGTAGAGTAATTCAAGGCTGCCCCTTTTAGCTTTTCACTAAAGTAAGCTACGGGCCTTCCTTCTTGTGCTAACACAGCCCCTATTCCTAAACCCGAAGCATCACTATCAATTTCAAATACCTTATTGAAGTTCGAGAGCATAAGGAGGGGAGCATTGCATAGTTCTTCCTTGATCCGATTGAAACTTTGTTGACATTTCGGGGTCCATTCAAAGTCCTTCCCCTTTCTCGTGCAATCCGTGAGAGGGGTCACAATGGTGATAAATCCCTTTATAAACTTTCTATAGAATGAAGCCAAACCATTAAAGCTCCTAATGTTCGAGACACATTTTGGGATTGGCCATTCCCGAATTGCTTCAATCTTGCTTTGGTCTACTTCCATTCCTTCCTTAGAAAGTATAAACCCGAGAAAGTGCACCTTTTCTTGGACAAAAGAACACTTCTTCAAGTTACCAAACAATCGTGCACTTCTAAGTGTTTCAAACAATGACTGAAGGTGTGCCAAATGCTCCAAATAATCTCCACTATAAACCAATATGTCATCAAAGTAAACTATCACAAATTTTCCCAAATAATCTTTCAACACATGATTCATCAATCGCATAAAAGTACTCGGGGCATTACATAGCAAAATGGCATGACTAACCATTCATATAAGTCATATTTGGTTTTGAAAGTCGTTTTCCACTCATCCCCTTGATGCATATGTATTTGATGATAACCACTTTTTAGATCAATCTTTGAGAAGAATGCTACCCCACTAAGCTCATCAAAAAGGTCCTCAAGTCGTGGTAATGGAAACCAGTAGTTGATACTAATGTAGTTGATCACTCAGCTATCAACACACATTCGGGATGAGCCATCCTTCTTTGGTACCAAAAGAGTCGGCACCGCACAAGGGCTGAGTGACTCCCGGATATAGCCCTTCTCTAAGAGCTCTTGCACCTGCTTGTTAAGATCCTTGGCTTCTTCAGGATTCATCCTATATGCTCGTCGGTAGGGAAGCACCACACCCAGTTGGAGATCAATCTGATGCTCAATCCCCCTGATAGGAGGTAAGCCAATCGGTAGCTCCTCGGGGAACACATCTCCATACTCCTCAATGAATGCTAAAACTTCCTCCGGAGCTCCTCATATTTCTTTCATTCTTTCCCGGAATAAGATCAAAACAATTGGTTCTTCTTGGAGTATCACCCGAGAGAGCTCCCTTTTGGTAATGAACAAGACTTTGTTGGAAGAGTTCTCCCTTCTCAACTTCTCATCTCTAGCAATGTCTTTGGGTGCTAGTGGTGTAAGCTTGATGTTCTAGTTTTCCCACTTGAATGAGTATTCATTGGATAGACCATTATGCATGGCGTGCCGATCAAATTGCCATGGTCTCTCCAAGAAGAATGTGGCTTGCATCCATAGGCAATATATCACAAAACGCAGCATCCTTGTAACTTCCAATTGAGACTTGTGCCCTTAGTCACGTTAAGGTCCCCATCATTATTCAACCATCGGAGCCTATAAGAAGTGGGATGATCCTCGATTTTAAGACCTAATTTTTTGACAAGCTCGGTGGAGGCTACATTTGTACAACTTCCACCATCAAAGATTAAGAAGCACACTTTGTCTTAGATCAAGCACCGGCTGTGAAATATGTTCTCTCTTTGGATAGAATCTTGTCCACCGTTTGTATGAGGGTTCTTCGAATCACCATTAGGAGGGGGCCCTCTTGTTATTGGCATATTTCTTCCATAGGCTCGGCCACTAATTCTCCCTCTTCCTCCATAGGTTCATCTTTACTTACAATCTCTCCACTACTTTCAATAATTATCATCACTCTCTTATTAGGACATTGAGCAGCAATATGTCCTAATCAAAGACATTTAAAACACTTTATCTCTCTTGACCGTGGCTTATTAGCATCTTCAATCGTCTTAGGAACAATGTCCTTCTTATGTGTCCACGGCTTTGGTTGAGAAGTCTTGTCTTCCTGCCTTGGAGGTGGCTTGTAAGGGGTGTTGAAAATCGGAGCTGGCCGCAGGATACTTTTCTTGCCCTTTTTCTTGTTTTGTCTTTCCACCCGTATGGCCAATTGAATGGCTGCATCCAAGGAGTCCATGATTTGCAGCTCCACCACATCACCAATGTCCATATGCAGCCCTCTTAGAAACCTTGCTAGGATTTGTTCCTCCGGTTCTTCAAGATCACAACGGATCCGTAAGGTTTCAAACTCCATCAAATACTCTTCCACCGAGAGGCTTCCTTGCTTCAAATTTTGAAGTTGAAAAAACAATTATTGTCTATAATGACTAGGTACAAACCTCCTTTTCAAAATCAATTTCATGGCCCTCCAAGTACTGATTTCCTCCTCACGGTCACGCCTCCTTTGAGATCTAAAGTTGTCCCACCATAAGGTAGCATAACCGTGAAGCTCCAAGCCCACTAATTGTAATTTAGACTTCTCCGAATAGTTATAGCACTCAAAAACGTTATCCACCTTATTTACCCAAGTCAGAAATGAATCTCCATCACAAGAACCATTGAAAGGCGGAATGCTCACCTTTAAATGCCGCAAGTCATCCTCATAGGGCTATTTATCCCGTTGTTCAAATTCATCCTCCAAATTTTCGACGTCGTACAACCGGCCTCGGGCACCTCTGGCTCTTCTTCCGGGAGTAACTGGGGGAGGCGGCCTAGGAGGATTTGGAGTCCCCATTCTTTGCAATAACATGTCCAATCTACTGTTAATGCCATCTATTTGGCTCTGAAAATTGGACTCACATTCTTGGGATGAAACTAGTGGTCGAGGTGGTTCACTCGTTAAAGGGAGGTCTCGACTTGGTTGCAAAACTGCTCCAATCCTAGTGGTCATGCCACCACTAGGTCACGGCTTGGTGCACCATTGGGTAGGATGCTTCGGAAGGAGGAGCCTTTGGTACTTCGTTGGTTGTCACCCTCACTTCATGCTCCCATTGTAGGCACTGCTTGGGGAGCTCTTTGTCAATAGAAGTGGGAGCATCTAAGAGGCCTCTTGGAGGTAATATTGTCCTTGCAAAATCAACAAACAAATTAGAAGGCCGCCTTGCACGGCTGCGGGTTACCATGCCTTCCGGTGGGTGGGTGTTCTCGGGCACATCATCCCCTCCTGGAGAATGATCATTTGTCCTCAAATCCAGGGGCTTATCCTCCTCATCTTCTTCAATTTCTCTCAACTGAGGGGAAAGGTCTTGGATATTAAAAGAGGCGGATACTCCGTAGTCCCCCGAGAGCTTTAACTTGTATGCATTTTTGTTGATTTTCTCGGTGACTTCAAATGGTCCATCGGCTCTAGGGAGGAGCTTAAATTTTCTTTGGCTCAGAAACCTCTCTTTCCTTAGGTGCAACCACACCAGGTCTCCAACTTTGAACTCTACATCTTTATGGCCACAGTTAGCCAATTTGGCATAGGCTTCCTTCTTCCTTGCTATGGCTCTTTGCACCTTTGTATGCATGGCTTGGATTTGTTTAGCCTTTTGACTCCATCGAGATTAGCTAGTTCATGGCTCGGCAAGGGAATTAAATCCAAGGGAGTTGAAGGATTGAACCCATAGACAATCTTAAAAGGAGAGGCTTGAGTCGCACTATGAACACTTCGGTTGTATGCAAACTCCACTTGTGGTAGTTGTATATTCTAATCCGAGAGTCTTTTCCCAACAATGCTTCTTAACAAGGCCCCCAAAGTTCGATTCACTACCTCCGTTTCGCCATCGGTTTGGGGGTGGAAAGATGTGCTAAACCTCAATTTAGTTCCAAGCCTCCTCCACAAGATCTTCCAAAAGGAGCTTAGGAACTTTGTATCCCGGTCCTAGACAATTGTGGTTGGAACTCCATTCAATTGAACAACTTCCTTGAAAAACAAGTCGGCTACTTGGTTGGCATCATCGGTCTTGTGACAAGCAATGAAATGAGCCATCTTGGAGAAATAATCAACAACCAACATTATTGCTTCTTTACCTCTAGGGGTCCGAGGAAGCCCCAAAACAAAGTCTACACTAACATCCACCAAAGGTTGAGAGGAAACCGGCAATGGCATGTATAACCCTTGGGGAAGCACCTGGCTTTTCGTCTTCGTGCAAATGATGCATCTTTCTATCCACTTGTGCACATCTTTGATCGTATGTGGCCAAAAGAAATGCTCTTTAACTATCTCCAATGTTTTCTTCTCCCCAAAATGACCGGCTAGACCACCACCGTGAGCTTCCTTTACCAAGGATTCCCGTAGGCTACATTGGGGAATACATAGCTGCCCCCCTTTGTAAAGATATCCATCCGCCAGGTGATAACCACAACTTTCTTTGTTCACACTCTTTTCATGCCACTTCTTGAAGTCAGGATCTCCTTTGTAGGAAGTCTTTATCCATTCAAACCCCAAGATCCGGGAATTGAGTTTGATGAGCAACACAATTCGTTTTGAGAGAGCATCAGCCACAACATTTACTTCTCCTTTCTTGTACTTGATGATATAAAGAAACCTTTCAAGAAACTCCACCCGCTTTGCTTGTCTCTTGCTGAGTTTCCCTTGGTTTCTAATATGCTTCAAGGCTTGATGGTCGGTGTGTATAATAAACTCTTTAGGAAGGAGGTAATGCTGCCACACTTCAATTGTTCTCACCAAAGCATAAATCACTTTTTCATAAGTAGAGTAATTCAAGGCTGCCCCTTTTAGCTTTTCACTAAAGTAAGCTACGAGCCTTCCTTCTTGCGCTAACACAACCCCTATTCCTAAACCCGAAGCATCACAATCAATTTCAAATACCTTATTAAAGTTCGAGAGCATAAATAGGGTTCATCGCATAGTTCTTCCTTGATCCGATTGAAACTTTGTTGACATTCCGGGGTCCATTCAAAGTCCTTCCCCTTTTTCGTGCAATCCGTGAGAGGGGTGACAATGGTGCTAAATCCCGTTATAAACTTTCTATAGAATGAAGCCAAACCATTAAAGCTCCTAATGTCCGAGACACATTTTGGGATTGTCCATTCCCGAATTGCTTCAATCTTGCTTTGGTCTACTTCCATTCCTTCATCAGAAAGTATAAACCCGAGAAAGTGCACCTTTTCTTTGACAAAAGAACACTTCTTCAAGTTACCAAACAATCGTGCACTTCTAAGTGTTTCAAACAATTACTAAAGGTGTGCCAAATGCTCCAAATAATCTCCACTATAAACCAATATGACATCAAAGTAAACTATCACAAATTTTCCCAAATAATCTTTCAACACATGATTCATCAATCGCATAAAAGTACTCGGGGCATTACATTGCCCAAATGGCATGACTAACCATTCATATAAGCCATATTTGGTTTTGAAAGCCATTTTCCACTCATCCCCTTCATGCATCCGTATTTGATGATAACCACTTTTTAGATCAATCTTTGAGAAGAATGCTACCCCACTAAGCTCATCCAAAAGGTCCTCAAGTCGTGGTAATGGAAACAAGTAGTTGATAGTAATGTAGTTGATCACTCGGCTATCAACACACATTCGGGATGAGCCATCCTTCTTTGGTACCAAAAGAGTCGGCACTGCACAAGGGATAAGTGACTCCCGGATATAGCCCTTCTCTAAGAACTCTTGCACCTGCTTGTTAAGATCCTTGGCTTCTTCAGGATTCATCCCAGATGCTGGTTGGTAGGGAAGCACCACACCCAGTTGGAGGTCAATCCGATGCTCAATCACCCAGATTGGAGGTAAGCCAAACGGTAGCTCCTCGGGGAACACATCTCCATACTCCTCAATGAATGCTAAAACTTCCTTCGGAGCTCCTCATATTTCTTCCATTCTTTTTCGGAATAAGATCAAAGCAATCGGTTCTTCTTGGAGTGTCACCCGAGAGAGCTCCCTTTTGGTAACGAACAAGACTTTGTTAGAAGAGTTCTCCCTTCTCAACTTCTCATCTCTAGCAATGTCTTTGGGTGCTAGTGGTGTAAGCTTGATGTTCTGGTTTTCCCACTTGAATGAGTATTCATTGGATAGACCATTATGCATGGCGTGCTGATCAAATTGCCATGGTCTCTCCAAGAAGAATGTGGCTTGCATCCATAGGCAATATATCACAAAACGCAGCATCCTTGTAACGTCCAATTGAGACTTGTGCGCTTAGTCACCTTAAGGTCCCCTTAATCATTCAACAATCGGAGCCTATAAGGAGTGTTCTTCGAATCACCATTAGGAGGGGACCCTCTTGTGCTCGGCATATTTCTTTCATCGGCTCGGCCACTAATTATCCCTCTTCCTCCATAGGTTCATCTTCACTTACAATCTCTCCACTACTTTCAATAAGCATCATCACTTTATTATTAGAACATTGAGCAGTAATATGTCGTAATCCAAGACATTTAAAACACTTTATCTCTCTTGACCGTGGCTTATTAGCATCTTCAATCGTCTTAGGAACAATGTCCTTCTTATGTGTCCACGGCTTTGGTTGAGAAGTCTTGTCTTCCTGCCTTGGAGGTGGCTTGTAAGGGGTGTTCAAAACCGGAGCTGGCCGCAGGATACTTTTCTTGCCCTTTTTCTTGTTTTGTCTTTCCACCCGTAGGGCCAATTGAATGGCTGCATCCAAGGAGTCCATGATTTGCAGCTCCACCACATCACCAATGTCCATATGCAGCCCTCTTAGAAACCTTGCTAGGATTTGTTCCTCTGGTTCTTCAAGATCACAACGGATCCGTAAGGTTTCAAACTCCATCAAATACTCTTCCACCGAGAGGCTTCCTTGCTTCAAATTTGGAAGTTGAAAAAACAATTATTATCTATAATGACTAGGTACAAACCTCCTTTTCAAAATCAATTTCATGGCCCTCCAAGTACTGATTTCCTCCTCACGGTCATGCCTCCTTTGAGATCTAAAGTTGTCCCACCATAAGGTAGCATAATCGTGAAGCTCCAAGCCCACTAATTGTAATTTAGACTTCTCTGAATAGTTATAGCACTCAAAAATGTTATCCACCTTATTTACCCAAGTCAGAAATGAATCTCCATCACAAGAACCATTGAAAGGGGGAATGCTCACCTTTAAATGCCGCAAGTCATCCTGATAGGGCTATTTATCCCGTTGTTCAAATTCATCCTCCAAATTTTCGACGTCGTACAACCGGCCTCGGGCACCTCTGGCTCTTCTTCTGGGAGTAACTGGGGAGGAGGCCTAGGAGGATTTGGAGTCTCCATTCTTTGCAATAGCATGTCCAATCTACTGTTAATGCCATCTATTTGGCTCTGAAAATCGGGCTCACATTCTTGGGATGAAACTAGCGGTGGAGGTGGTTCACTCGTTAAAGGGAGGTCTCGACTTGGTTGCAAAACCGCTCCACTCCTAGTGGTCATGCCACCACTTTTATGTGCCATTAAAGATAAAGAAATTGACGGCTTAATAGTAAGGAAAGTGACAAGCTCCGAGATGCGGAGGTGTTGGGAAGAGAGGAGATGGCAACAATCTGCCGAGAGAAAGAAAGGTAGGCAGTAACAGGGGATTGGAGCAAGGAGAACTCCAAACGCATACAAGGGCTTTAGCTAGAATTTGGAGGACTTAAACCTTTGATATTCGGCTAAGTTTGGCCAAATTTACAGCATAAAAACACATACGGATCAATAAAATACACCGAGGCAATTTTAGGTGCACAAACAGACAAAGCTGAAAGAAACAGTGTAGGGGTGTTGGGGAGACTTCTGTACAACTTCCAATGCAAGGAGTCTGGGAGGTGGAAATTGGAAAAACCTAACTTCAACGAAGTGGGAAGAAATTGCAAGTGGTTTGAGGGGAAAATCACCGGTAGATTGGAGGATATGCAGGATAGAAAATTGATGGACAGAACTGCCCGATTTCAGGAGTTCGGGTAGAAGGAAGTGGAAAAAACATGCATAACTCTTGATGGGGAGGGGCTGTGGCTAAACGTAAAGAAAAGTTATTTCAAACCATAAAAGAGGAACTCACAGCCATAAAATTGGGGACTTTTGTTCACGGAAAACAGAAATGGCACGAATTGGACTTTTGTTGCAAAGATTCACTCGGGTAAGCACCAAAAACAGCAACCAACACCAAAGACAAACACAAATGCAAATAATAAATGGAGGAAGGCTATGGGATTTCCAAGCTCGCTTTTGTTCCTAAACAAGTGAGGAAGGAGGTTGGAATAAGGTTTAGTGATCCTAGCTAATCACCAACACCAAGACAAACAAGAATCAAGGATGTTACTCACCTAGATTCCCAAATGCCGTGAGAAAAGGAAGGGCTTGAGAGCTTCAAAGCTTCTTCAATTTACCAATATCTCTTTTCAGCCTTTCATTCAACGTGGAATAGGGTTTCATACACCCTCCAAATTACACAAAAGAAATAAAAAAAATAAACCTAAATTAGGGACCAATGAGTGGCTAGAGTAGGAGTTAGGTGAGAATTGGGTCCCACCAAGCCTCCTAATCCAACCACATGGAACTAACAACTAAAGCCACGTCCCAAGCATATCTAAAAAGGAGGGAAAAATGGAAACTTAGGGTTGGACCTAAGTTCCCTCAAAAAGGGCTTGGGTTGGTCCAATTCGAACCAAAATCCCAATAGATGGGCCAAACTCATGATGGATTGTCCATAATCAAATGGACTTGAACACTTGTATCTTTTGGGCTAATGGTTGGGCACTTCCATTGGCTGCTAGCTGCTGCTCCCATGAAGGAAAAATAAGAAATTCAGCCTTCCTTTCCGTTGGGGCCAAACATGGCCATGGATCAGCCACCATGGGTTGGATGCTCTTGGGCCGCTCCATCTTCTGGAGGCCTCTGTAATGGCGATCGTTTGCTAGGAAGTTGTTGTTCAAAGTTTATACTCTGCCCCATGATGGAAACCTTAAGATGTGGGTCACATTTTTGTAGAATCACGTTTGTCCAAAACAGGTCCGGAAGGTGGTCGAAACGGCTACACAAGCCTCAAAGGTCAGCTTTCGCCGAAACCAGAAATGTTGTTTTCATCACCATGGATGTTTTGATCACCCTTCCATGCCACGGGTACACTAAGTACCCTTACATGTGCACAAATTTAAGCTACTAATTATCCTCCTAATTATTACATAAAACTAACTAAATTATTACACAAAGTTGTCAAAAGGAAAACATGCTTTCCCCTTCATGTTTTGGTGATTTTGGGCCACCTTAATGTGCCACCCTTGAACTCCTCTTCCTTCATCAAGTGTGGTTGGCCCATGAAATGGATCAACCCCACTTGACAACTAGGGCTCACCATGCCCTTCATCTTTGGCTTCTTGGTTAAACCTTTATAAAACAAGCTTCCTAAAAAATCAACAAACTCATTAGAAAATAGTTTGCTTCCGCTTCTAGATGTGCTAATCTGTGGCACATTAGAAAGAGAGAAGGAAGAGTTGTGCTCTGATACCAGATGACACGCTCCAAGAGTGGTGGAGGTGTTTGGGAAAGGAGAGGGACAAACAGCCACGGCCAAAGGCCAACCCGAGAGGAAAAACCAAGAAACAGGGGAGGGTGTTGGCTCTATCACAACTTCAGTTGCAAACGGGCTTTAAGTATGAAACTTAGGGGACATTAAGTTCAAGTATTAAACTCAATCTAGTCCCAAATTTCAGACAAAACGCACTTGGGGATTTTAATTTGGCACAAGGACACTTTTCAGTGTACAGTCAAACCCCAAACAGTACCCACTACGGCTAGAAATGGGGTAGGTTGGTTAATGCAAAACTCCCGATTGGGTAGAGCTGTGCACACAAAATTGGAGGGAAAAACTTCACACAAGAAGAGAGGAAGATCTAAGTCAAAAAAAAAGGGCTGAATCGCACGAGTGAAACAAAAATGGATACGGAACACAAGTTGAGGACCTTTGAGGGTTCTCGGGTGGACAGATTTGCAACAAACGGACACAAATGGCCAAATGGCCGGTTATGGAAGATATCTATGGGATCTCCGGAATTAACCTTAGTCCATGCAAGATGGAGGAATGCTGGAGGCTTCTAGTACAACTTCACCGCCCTTGGAGATCGCTCAAACCGGATATTACTCACCGATTTGGACAAACCGCCGAGAGAGAAAATGGAGCTTTAAGCTTCAAGTTTTTTTTTTTCAACAAACATTTCTGCCTACAAAATATGTGAGGGAAGAGTTTCATACCCTCCCAACTTACAAAAAAAAACAAAATTGGACAAGAGCCTATTTTAGGAACTAATGAGTGGCTAAAATAGGAGTTTGGTGGATAGAGGGCACACCAACAACTTGCCTCATACTCCAGCAACTATTGGCCCTAAACCACGACCAAGTTGCATTACAAATCAAAAATTTACTTAGGATAAAATAGGTTTTCCCTAAGTCCCAACAAGATGGAACTTGAGTTAGCCAAACTGAACCAACACCAATTTACAACTACAACCCAAAAATGATTGGTTTCAACTTTAAACTACATAAAGCATATATATATATATATTTGATCACGTGATGACCAAGCAGCCTTCCCCTTGCTATAATATTCTCAAGCTAGAATGAAGAATGCCAAAGAGAGCAATCCACTAGGTCATGACTTGGTGCACCATTGGGTAGGATGCTTCGTAAGGAGGAGCCTTTGGTACTTCGGGGGTTGTCACCCTCACTTCATGCTCCCATTGTAGGCACTGGTTGGGGAGCTCTTTGTCAATGGAATTGGGAGCATCTAAGAGGCCTCTTGGAGGTAATATTGTCCCTGCAAAATCAACAAACAAATTAGAAGGCCGCCTTGCACGGCTGTGGGTCACCATGCCTTCCGGTGGGTGGAGGTTCTCGGGCACATCAGCTTTGGTCTTTGAGTTTAGGGCTTAGATGTTATGACATGATATGGGCGACCCGAAAATTGTCATGTTACAAATTTTTATCTAATATGTTTGCTAATTTTGTAGCTTCCTATTTCTTTGGAGATTTCAACCTTGGCCCAAGAGCCATTTGAAGGAAATGAGAAATTAGAGGACAACCAAGGTGGATATGGAGCAGCCCAATCCTTCCCTTTTGAAGTCGAGCCATGACCCAAGTGGCCCATGAAGGAGGGAGCATGTTCCCTTTGAAATACAAGATGTAACACTTAGCTTTAGGTTTAATTTTTGCAAACAAACTTAGTATTTATATTTGAACTTTTGTGCATGGCCATGTGAGGCCCATTTAGGCGCCAACTTGGCTGCCTTTTGGTGGAGAAGGGACCACATGCTAGTTGTCAAAGCATCCAAGCATGGGGACCACGTTTTGGATTCGGCTTAGTTGGACCTCCGAAGCTGTTTAGGCCTTTTTGAAGATTTTCTAGGCCTTAAATAAAAACGACGTCTTCTGTAGAAATGTAGCCAACTTTCCAAGCTTTCCAGAG
Source organism: Begonia fuchsioides (assembly GCA_003255005.1). Taxonomy (NCBI): domain Eukaryota; kingdom Viridiplantae; phylum Streptophyta; class Magnoliopsida; order Cucurbitales; family Begoniaceae; genus Begonia; species Begonia fuchsioides. Next base: position 193,232 of record QAOC01017381.1, read on the forward strand.
AGTGGTCAAACGTTCAAATTCGACACCTTTTGCTTCATCAAATAAGGCAATCACAGAGAGCCCAGTTCCAAGAAAAGCCTTACCCGGGAAGAACACTTTCCTCTTTTGAAGTCCACAAGCCTCAAGACATTGGTCCAAGCTCAATTCCAAGGGATAAGGACGTCTAAATCTCACCCTTTTGAATGTGTTTGTTTCAGCTTTACCAACTTACTTTTAGGGTTAGGGTTTGCAAAATGGGTTTCCATGGGTGTGGTGTGGGTTTTATCTTTTGCATGTGTTTTGTATTGGTATTGCATGGGTTTGGAGTGGGTTTCCTTTTTGGCCAATAGGGGCTCTCAGTTGACAGCCAAGGGAGTGAGCCAACCTCGGGGACCACCTCCCCTTTGGTTCCCCCTTTTCCGGTAATGTTTGGGTGGTCCTTTCCCCCTCTCTTTTTGTGTCACTCCAAATCGGGTAAGCAAGTGTATGCCACCAGATTAGAGCTCTCATCTCTCATGCAATGGAGATAAAAACTCCCCATCACCAAGCATTGTGGTCAGTTGAAATTTGAATACAAAAGTGCTTTGCATTTTCTCCTTGGCTGTGGTTTTTCCGACCTCCAAGACTCGGTTTTCCGGTGAGTCATATCCGGCGACCCGAGAGCGTTTCTTCAAGGTTTTGGCTTCCCTTCCGAGCTAGGGTAAGCTAGGCTGTGCTACACGTCTTCAGCCACTCTCCTGTGGCCTTAGGGTAAGCGTGTAATCCCCATTAGCTCTTCTCCATCTCCGGTTATCTTTCATTTTCCGGCCATCCCCATTTCCCCTCCGATAACCACCTTTTTGGCACCCGATAATCCCCTCTGTATATCTTCCGTTTCCCTGAAGCTTTCACCCTAATTTTTGGAGATTAGGCTCCTCCCTCATCCACAAATCATCCCTCCAAATTTCGGTTGCAAACTCTGTATGCAACCCGAGAACCTCCTGTTTCAATATCACCCATTTTTTGGTCCATTTGTTTTCCTTTCCTTTCACCCGAGTCCCTTTCTCTCCTTTTCCCATCCTTGAAGCGTGTCATGTTAGGGCTAAGAACATTTTTTGTATGCTTCAATAATAGAATGGGAAAAAAATGGCTATCGGGTGAGAAATAAGAAAAGAAAAGGGTCGAAAATTGGTGTTATTGGCGAAGGTTGTTCTCATGTTGCATACAAAGTTTGCAACTGAGATTCGAAAGGGCAGTTGGGGAATAAGAGGAAAGCTTAGCTGCCAAAAATGGGGGTAAAAGCAGATGATCGGAAAAGGGGATAATCGGAAAAAGAAATGTGGTTGATCGGAAAATGGAAGGTAACGGGAGATGGAGAAGAGCTAATATGGATTACACGCTTAGCCTAAGACCACGGGAGAGTTGTTGAAGTTGTGTAGCACAACATAGCTCACCCTAGCTCGTAAAGGAAGAAAGAAACTAGAAGGATGCTCTCGGATATTACTCACTGGGAGTCGAGTCTTGGAGGTGGAAAACCGGCCAAGGAAAGATGCAAAGCACTCTTTTCTATTCACTGAAAACTAACTACAGTGCTTGGTGATAAGAGGGTTTTAACCTCTCTCAAATTAGAGAGGGAAAACTCAATCAGATGGCATCCAAAGGCCATACCCGATTTGATAAAAAGAAGAGTAGAAAGGACCACCCAACACTTACCCGATTTGGGGGTGATGAAGGAAGAGTGGTCCTCCAATTTGGTTCCCCCGAACCGGTTACTTTTGAGACACCCTCAAAAGCAAAAACTCATGCAAAAGAGAAAATCCATAGAACCTCACTCCAAACCCATGCCAAACCCATAGAAACCCTAAATAATTGTTTGTGCACAAATAAAAAGCACAAAATAAAACTAGAGAGAGAGTGTTCTGATCGAGTTTGTGCCATGCTCCATGGGCCTCGATCTATGCCCTACCTATACCCGGCTTGTACCAAGTTTGGCGTCCTCCCTTGCCCGGGGCTTTGCACTTTCCTCCATGGTGTTCAAAGCTCGTAGATGACTCAATCTCGGCCTGCATTTCCAAAGGTTCCGAACTAGCTTCCCATATGAGGAGATGTTTTAGTTGCTTCAAGTCCTTTGGGGTAGGTTCCTCCATAATTATTCTGCGCTCAACATTTCCTACAAAAAGAGAAAATTGGTTAGAAAACTCCTTAGCTCGGGCTCGGGTGATGGCTCCTTGAGGTATGGCTCTTGCAAGGCATCATGTGGCATGTTATCCTCCCGTGGTATTTGAGGGTTTATCCTCAAATCTATGGGTGAATCTTCCTCCTTTCGTTTCACCACTTAATCCCCAACATAAAGAGAAAGATCTTGAGCATTAAAAGTGGCCGAGGCTACATATTCCTCGGGTAGATCTAGCTTGTATGCATCGGGATTAACCTTCTCCAAAATCTTGAAAGGTTAATCAGCTCTAGGTGCTACTTTGGAACCCCTTTGTTTCGGAAACCTTTCATTCCTTAGATGTAGCCAAACCAAGTCTCCCTCCTTGAAATTGGTCGCTTTCCTCATGCTGTTAGCATACTTGGCATATGATTCATTTGCCCTTTGAATTGCCTTGCTCACCTTCCAATTCATATTGTTCACTAGTTTGGCCTTTATGGCCCCATTCGGATTGAGAACTTCCTTTTATGGTATAGGCACTAAATCAATGGGTTGACGCCATACACTACCTCAAAGGAGTCACTCCGATTATTAGCAAACGCTATGTAGGGGAGTTGAATGTCCCAATCCCTGACCTTCTTGCCAACAATGCTCCTCAACAAGCTTCCCAAAGTCTCATTAACTACCTCGGTTTGCCCATCGGTTTGGGGATGAAAAGAGGTGCTAAAGAGGAGCTTGCTTTCCACTCGAGACAATGGACCTCGGAACACCATGCAAACGCACCACCTCTTTGAAGAAAAACTCGGCCACATGACTAGCTTCATCGGTCTTGGAATAAGCTAGGAAATGCGCTATCTTGGAGAACCGGTCAACCACAACCATAATGGAGTGTTTTTCCCTACAAGTTTGAGGAAGAACTAGGACAAAGTCCATACTAAATTCTACCCAAGGGTGAGTAGGAATGGGTAGGGCATATAAAGTCCATGAGGAAGCACCATACTCTTGGCCTTTTTACAATTGATGCATTTCTCAACCACATTATGCACATCCTGAAATAGGTGTGGCCAAAATAAATGTTCTTTTTTGGCCTCCAAAGTCTTTTTCTCCTCGAAATGACTAGCCAAGCTGCGTCCATGTGCTTCCTTGATTAGGGACTCTCGGATTCCCCCACAAGGAATGCAAAGCTTCCCTCTTTGAAAAAATAGCCATCCATGATGTTAAAGTCACAATCCACCTTCTTTAACCTCAAATACACAATCCATCTTCTTTAAGCACTAAATGCATAGGTCTCATAAACGCGCTAGGGGCATTAGATAGCCCAAATGGCATCACTAACCATTCAAAGAGACCATACTTTGTCTTGAAAGCTGTCTTCCATTGATCTCTCTCCTTCATTCGGATTTGATGATAGCCACTCTTTAAGTCAACCTTGGAGAAATAAGATGCCTGATGTGCCACGGATTAGCACATCTAGAAGCGGAAGCAAATTATTTTCTAATGAGTTTGTTGATTTTGTAGGAAGCTTGTTTTATAAAGGTTTAATCAAGAAGCCAAAGATGAAGGGCATGGTGAGCCCTAGTTGTCAAGTGGGGTTGATGCATTTCATGGGCCAACCACACTTGATGAAGGAAGAGGAGTTCAAGGGTGGCACATTAAGGTGGCCCCAAATCACCAAAACATGAAGGGGAAAGCATGTTTTCCTTTTGACAACTTTGTGTAATAATTTAGTTAGTTTTATGTAATAATTAGGAGGATAATTAGTAGCTTAAATTTGTGCACATGTAAGGGTACTTAGTGTACCCGTGGCATGGAAGGGTGATCAAAACATCCATGGTGATGAAAACAACATTTCTGGTTTCGG
>QAOC01017381.1:198766-232122 GCA_003255005.1 Begonia fuchsioides
CACTTTATCCTTGTATCCACTGATTGAAAACTCCAAATTAACTTTCTTGGTCAACTTGATGTCTTCTTTGTCATTCAACCATCTCAACTTGTAAGGGCTCAGGTGCAACATAGTTTGGAGCCCCCACTTCTCCACAAGGTCCTGAGATGCCACATTGGTACAACTCCCACCGTCTATTATGGAATATGTTCTCCATCTGAAAATCCTCACTTTAGACTTGGGAGGATAGAACCATTTGGATCCCCATCAAAAGGGTTCCCTCTTGAGCGTGAAAAATCTCCTCCTCGGGTTCTTGCTCCTCACTAGCTTCTTCCAGCACTTCATCCTCGCTTACCATGTTGTCCTCTCTAAGAACCATGACACTCTTGTTTGGGAATTGATAAGCAATATGGCCAAACCCAAGAAACATGAAGCATTTGATCTCCCTTGTTTGAGGCTTATTGTTTTCATCATTAGGTTTCCCCTCACATTCTTTTTTTTTGGAACCAAGGCTTCACATAAAGGGGGGGTTTTCCGGCACATTAGAAAAGGGCTTGTAAGGAGGATGGTTTTGGGAGAAAATCGATTAACCACCCCATTTCCCTTCCTCTTCACTTGCCTTTCCACTTTCATGGCAAGTTGAATTACCGCATCCATGGTATCAATCGGTTATAGCTCCACTATGTCTCCAATCTCTTTGTTTAAACCTCTTAAGAACCTTGCAATGACTTGTTCTTTGAGTTCATCTAAGTCTTAATTATAAGACTTCATCTCAAATTTGGTCAAATGCTCCTCTACTGAGAGGGTTCCTTGCTTCAATGTTTGGAGTTAGAGGAATAGTTCTTGTTTGTAGTGGCTCGACAGAGACCTCTCTCTCATGAAGAGTTTCATGGCTCTCCAAGTAGGAATATCCTCCTCACCATCACATCTCCTTTGGGCCTTCAAACTATCCCACCATAGACTAGCATAACCGGTTAACTCCAAAGAAACTAATTGTAATTTCAACCGCTCCGAATAGTTATAACATTCAAACAATTTATCTAGTTTCTCAATCCAATCAAGAAACGCATCACAATTACGGTTACCTTGATATTCCTCATCACATATTCATGGTTGGGTTGGTCATTGTAACCGAACTCTTCATTGGAGTCCTCGATGGCTTGATGCTGAGGCCTCCTCATGCCATTCCCGGGTCTTCTCCTTGGAGCGGGGAATGGAGGGTGCCTCATTGGAGGAAAGGCTGCCTCCAACCTTTGGAAGACCATCTCAAACTTCTTGTGAATATCATCTAGCAGCTCTTGTATGCTAGACTCTGATACATCCGGGTTATGGGTCGCCGGAGGTGGGTTTTGTGGTGGAATATGGTCTCGGTTAGGGTTATGCTTGGCTCCACTTCCAGTCATCATGCCTTAACTCAACAAGTTTGCTGAAACGCAAGAAAAATGGAAGAATGGAAAGGGATGAATGACTCTCATACCAAATTATATGTTTCAAATATGGAGTAGGGAACAAAATGGCTATCGGGTGAGAAATAAGCAAAGAAAAGGGGCCGAAAATAGGTATAATTGGGGAAAGTGGTTCTCACATTGCATAAAGAGTTTGCACTTGAGATTAAATGAGTTTTTTATTGAATTAGAGGGGTGCTTAACCTCCAGAAATGAGGGTAAAATCTTGGGGGAATCGGGAGATATGCAGGTGGGAGTATCAGGTGCTAAAAAGGGGATGCTCGGAAGAGGAAATTGAGTTAATCGGAAAATGGGAGGTAACCGGAGATGGAGAAGAGCTAATATAGATTACACACTTACCCTAAGACCATGGGGGAGTGGTTGAAGTTGTGTATCACGACCTAGCTCAACCAAGCTTAGAAGGGGAGCAAAAAGCTTGAAGAACGCTCTCGGATATCGCCGGATGTTACTCACCGAAGAGCCGAGTATTGGAGGTTGAAAACTGGCCAAGGAAAAAGATGCAACGCACTCTTTGTATTCATTGAAAAACTAACTAAATCCTCGGTAACAAGAGAGTTTTAAACTCTCTCAAATTAGAGAGGGAAAACTCAATCAGATAGCAACCAAAGGCCATACCTGATTTGATGCATGCACAAAAAGGAAGAGTGGAAAGTCCACCCAACACTTACCAAATTTTTGGGTGACCAAGGATTAGTGGTCTCCAAATTAGGTTCCCCCCAACCGGTTATATTTGAGACACACCCTCAAAAGTAAAAACCCATGGAAAAGAGAAAACCTATAGAAGCCAACTCGAAACCCATGCCAAACCCATAAAACCCTTAATATATGTTTGTAAAAAAGGAAAAGAGCATATATTAAAACTAGAGAGAGAGAGATCCAATTGGGTTTTCACCTTGCTTTGTAGGCTCTGACCTATGCCCGACCTATACCCGGCTTGTACCCGGTTTGGCCTCCTCCCTTGCCTCAGTTTTGCACTTCCCTCCATGGTGTTCCAAGCTTGTAGACAACTTGATCTCGGCCTCCATTTCCAAAGCTTCCGAACTAGTTTCCCATATGAGGAGATGTTTGGGTTGATCCAAGTCCTTCGGGGTAAGTTCCTCCATCATTATTCCATGCTCATCATTTCCTATAAAAGGAGAAAATTTGTTAGAAAACTCCTTAGCTCGGGCTTGGTGATGGCTCATTGAGGTAAGGCTCTATGCGAGGCATCCTGTGGCATGTCATTAAGGCTTAGCGCTTAGGCCATAGGGCTGTGGCCTTAGAGCTTAAGGCTTAGGGATTAGGGCTTCTAGATTGAAGTTTAGGGGTTTGGGATTTAGGCTTATGGCTTAGTGGGTAAGGATTATAGCTTAGGGCTTCTCACTTAGGGTTGGCTCCTAGGTATTAGGGCTTTGGGTTTAGAGCTGACGACTTAGAGCTTAGGGTTAATAACTTAGGACATTGAGCTTAGGGCATAGGCCTTAAGGCGTAGTGGTTAGGGTTTAAGTCTTTGGGTTTAGGGCTTAGAGCTTAGAGATTAATTAGAGCTTTCAGCTGAGGGCTTTAGGCTTTGGGTTGGTTTTGTCTTAGAGCTTAGGGCATTCGACTTTGGTCTTATGGCTTAGGGCTCATGGCTTTGGGCTTTGGACTTAGGTCTTATGGCTTATGGTTTAGGGATTAAGGCTTATGGTTTGGGGCTTTGGGCTTACGTTTTAGGGCCTAGGGCTTATGCCTTAGCACTTAGAAATTAGGGCTTACGGCTAAGGGCTTAAGGCATATGGCTTTGCGCTTGATCGTTAGGGCATTTGGCTTAGGGCTTCGGGCTTCAGTCTGAGAGATTGGTTAGAGATTTGAGCTAATGGCTTTGGACTTAGAACATAGGGCTTTAAGTTAAGTGCTTAACGCTTTTAAATTGGAGCTGAGGGCTTAGCGTTTAGTGCGTAGGGTTTAAAGTTTAGGACTCAGAGCTTAGGGCTTTGGGCTTAGGGCTTAGGGCTAAGGGTTTAGGGCTTAGGGCTTAGGACTTAGGGTGAATGTCTTAGTACTTTAGGCTTAGGGTTTTAGGCTTAGGGCTCTCGGCTTAAGGCAATGTGCTTACGGCTTTGGGCTTAAGACTTTAGGCTTAAGATAAAGGGCTTAGGTCATAGGGCATTGTGTTACGACTCAAGGCTTAGGGCTTTGGCCTTAATGCTTAGGGCTAGGGCCTACAGTTTTGTAATTAGTACTTAGAGCTAGTGCTTAAGGATACGATATTATGGCTTACGACTTAGGGCTTTAGACTTAGCTGTTAGGGCTTTCGGCTTATGGGTTTAAGCTTGGAGTTTAGCAATCATGATATGGCTTTTGGCTTATGTCTTAGGACTTTGGGCTTAGGGCTTAAAGCTTAAGGCTTAGAGCTTAGGGCTCGGGGCTATGGTCTTAACCCTTTGAACTTTGGTCGTAGGGATTCTGGCTCAGGGCTAGGGTTTGGTGTTAGAGCTTTAGGATTTGGGCTTAGTGCTTTGTGCTAAGGGCTTAGGGCTTAGGTCTTAAGTACTAGTGCTTTGGGCATAGGCCCCTTTGTAAAGCTTAGATGTTAGGGCGAGTGTCTTTTTGCTAAAGGCTTAAGGATTTGGCCTTTGGGCTTTAGGCATAGGGAATACGTTTTAGGGTTTTCGACTTAGGGCTTTAGACATTGGTCTTAGGGCTTATGGCTTAAGGCTGAGGGCTTAGGGCTTAGGAATTTTTGCATTAGGGCTTTGGGATTAGGGCTTGGGGCTTAAGACATTTGGGTTAGCGTGTTGGGCTTAGGGCTTAAGGCATAGGGCTTTGGGCTTAGGGTTTAGGGCTTTGTGCTTAAAGCTTTGGGCATGGGCAAAGAGATTGATTAGGGCTTTAAATTTAAGTCTTAGGGCTTATGGCTTAGGGCTTTTGGCTTAGGGCTTTTGGCTGAGTTCTTAGTGCTTACAGATTTTAACTATGGTATTACATAATTGGGCTTATTGCTGAGGGATGTGGTCTTAAGGCTTTGGGCTTAGTGCCAGAGGATTAGGTCTCACGGGTTTAGGCTCTTTGCTAAGGGCTTTGGGCTTTATCCTAAGGGCCTAGGACTTAAGGCTTAGGACATAGGGCCAAACAATCAAGGCTTAGAGCTTAGGGCTTAAGGCTTTGGGCTTAGGGATTTGAGCATAGGTTAAAAGGCTATTGGAATAAGGATGATAGCTTCGGGCTTACATTTTAGGGCTTTTAGATTTGGTCTTTGGGATTTGGGATTTGGATTTAGAGCTTAGGATTTATGGTTTAGGGCTTTGGGCTAAAAGCTTGGCATTTATGACTTATGACTTATGTCATAAGGCATAGGGCTTAGGGCTTAGGGCTTAGGGGTTAGGGCATATGGATTAGGGCTTAGCTCTTATTTCTTAGGCCTTACGGCTTTGGAATTAAGGCTTTGATCTTATGGTTTTGGGCTTAAGTCATATCGCTTAGGGCATAGGGCTTTGGCTTTAGAGCTCAAGGCTTAGTGCTTAAGGCTTCAAGATTAGGGTTTAGTGCTTAGGGTTTAGGGATTAGGGTTTAGTAATCAAGGCTTAGGACCTAGTGTTAGCTTTAAAAGTGTTTTTAAAGCAATCAATTGTTTTTTATGATAACTTTAACGTCCCATTTTTTCCTTGCTTAAAATTTTTTCTTTGTGTAAACACATGTACTAACTTTAAACAATTTAAGGTAAAACTTATCAATTTGAAATCCTTGAAATAAAATACAGTCGAAGACTTTTATTTAACTTCATCAAAATCGATTCTATTCGTAATAAGTAATCAGACATACTTGTACTTTAACATTAGAACTAAGTTATTACAAAATAGTTATAAACTAAATATTATATTATACATTAGTTTTTAAACAAAACATTTCCATTTACATGGGTCGCCCACAGGTCAAAATTGCACTAACAGCCGCAAACTTCCGCAATGGACGTACTTCACCACCTCAAGCATTTATCCCTACATTACAAAGCTTATTTAATGAGGCTAACTCTAAGTAAGTTAATCCATGATAATAAAACATTTATGAGGCCTTTATGCATATGTTGCTTTATAAAAACAATGCAGTTTCAATATCTTTCATTTCATTTCTTTTCTTTCACTTAACAGTCCAGCTAATGTGGGTAATACCGTCTAAAGGAGAGTAGGCACCATTTGGTCCAACCTCTTGGGAAAGCCAAACTCAAACCCTGCCCAACATATAGCTATTTACGTACATTTTCTTCATTTCATTTCTTTCATTATTTGATCGTTGAAGGTACCACGGTAGAAAGTAGATACCATTTGGCCTCCCTCGAGGCAGTCTAACTCGAGCTCCTCCCTCAATGACCCGTTGCATATTATCATGAAAATCATGCATGCAAATCATTTTCGTATTTTTCTTGAAACCATGATGCATGAACAATTAAAATGCATGAACATGTTAACATGCAATAAATATACAATTCAAACATTGCAAGCATTCTAAACATGTATCTTTATTCTAATACAAAAAATTAATCAATCATCAAACATGGCACACAAACATATCTTCAAATAAATTGAGGTCGGTGTATTGTGCACTACACCCCAAACAATCCACCATATTCCAAAATCATAAAATCCTAATCTTTGTAATGTAGTCCCCTTAGGGCCAATCACATGCAACATTAACTTACCTTAGCTGTTTTCTTGAATCAATCCACTTGAGTCCCTTTTTAATCCAATAAATGACCTAAACATATAAATCATATAAGAATCACAAATTGCATAAAGTCTTAACTTTCTATTCCAACTTCAAATGACTATAAATTTCTCGATAATGATCCATTTTTGATGATTAAGGTGTCAAATCTTTCCTTAAGGAGTCTACTATAACTTTTTAGCAGACACCAAATTCACAAAACTAACGCATGTCGACTTATGTGGACAAAACAGAGGGCATAAACTTTTTGAACCCCGAATCGGTCGACCCAACCTATAAGGGGTTGACCCATGTCGACAAAACAGAGACCGTGTGTTTTTAATTTGAGAATCGGTCGACCAAACCTATAAGGGGTCGACCACAGTTCTCTTCGGTTTTTGTACACTGACTTGCAACGTCTATAACTTTCTTTAAAAAGCTTCAAATTGAGTGATTCAAACGGCTATAGACCACTCTAAGAATCTTATTTAACTCTTATGAAGGAAAAAAACTTTAATTCGTATCACATATTGACCGAATCACAAAAACCTTAACCTTGCACACAATCAATTGATTTCCTAACAATCTACATGAAATCCTTCATTTTTATCCATCAATTAACAAATACCATAACATTATCCTTACTGAACTTAAAAGAAACTCAGAGGTTAGAATAATACCTTGAACTTCAGTCTCCACAAAAGCTTTAGAGTTTCCTACCTCACCTCTCTTGAGATATCCCACTTTCTCACTATTTTCTCTCACAAAACTTCTTTTCTGTCTCAATCTCACTCTCCCTTTGATCAAGACGTGAGAGCTCAGAGGAAAATAGGGAGAATAAATTGTGTTGGAAGGAAAATGGCAGACCATGCCTGCTTATCTCCTTAATTAAACAAAATCAACCTTTCCTTTAAGTCCACGAATGAAAAATCTACATGTTTTGGTTGACTTTTCAATTCAAATTGGGGAAGGAGTTGTTTGTGTCGACCGCTCGATCTTTGTGTCGACCAAAGGAAGTTCTCGAGAGTCATTTGTGTTGACCGCTTGTCCGTTGTGTCGACCGAATGTGTTCCCGAGAGTGACTTGTGTCGACCCCTCTTAAATCCTGGGGTCAACCTAAAGTATTCAATTGTATCGACCCCTCCTAAATCCTAGGGTCGACCTAACGTACACAATTGTGTCAACCCCTTCTCAATCCTGGGGTCGACCAAAAGTATTCATTGTGTCGACCCCTCCTCGATCGTGGGGTCGACCGAAAGTTCCAATTGGGTCGACCCCTCCTAAATCCTAGAGTCGACCGGTAAACAAAGTGTCGACCGCTAATCCATAGCGATCGACCATAAATTACTTATTTCTTTCATCACCTTCTACATACTAATTTACTAATATCCAAAATACCTTAACACTCTAAAATTCAAGCAACATTAATAAAAATAATCTTAAATGTTTCCATCTTAAAATCATAAATTTTTAAAATAAAATGAGGGTTGTTACAATAACTATGTAAGATAAGCATGAAAGATAAAATAAACTACTTTACAATGTTTAAATCGGACTTAATCATTTATGAGAAATACCCTTTTTGAATGGTACAATTAAAGTCTATCAATTTGTTTAAGTGCTGCATGAATGTCAAGTATATGCAGTGTTTTTGTGTCGACCCATAATTCCTTGTGTCGACCCTTGTAAAATCAAGAAGCTTAACAATAAACACTTTGTGTCGACCCACAACGTATTGTGTCAACCTCTGTTCAAAACAGAGGCTGGGTCTTCCAAATTGTGTCGACCCACCTATAAAATTTGTGTTGACCTAAAATGTAGTGCAGCGTGTAAATGTGTCGACCCATCCAAACTGTCTGTGTCGACCCTAGAAAAGACATTGTGTCGACCTTATCATAATCTATGTGTCGACCCCTCAAAGTTGATCCTGCACTTTACATGTCAACTCTAGCGTTCAAAATATGTCAACCCAACCTACATGTGTGGACCACAGATTTTTCAAAGAAGGATTCTTTAGATTTGTGTCAATCCCAACCTACATGTGTCAACCCCAGATTTTCTAGAGACGGATCCTTCAGGGTTATGTCAACCGCACAAAAGGTTGTGTCATCCCTAAAGACTCCAAAGAAGAATTTATGTCGACCGCAACAAAAAGTTATGTCGACCTATCAGCACCAACGGACAAAAAATATTCAACGGCTATATCTTCATTGTGTCTAACGGATAGTGCATGTGTCGACCCGAACAACAATGTGTTGACCGATTCGGCAGCTCAGCAACAACCTATAAATAGATGAATCAAGCTCATTTTAACAAGAAGATTTCAAATGAGAGAAAACTACGCCAAAGTACTGCAAGAAATATCGTGGTATGATTGCATCTCTTCTATATATAACTGCTAGTAGACCCAATATTCTCTTTAGTGTATGTCTCCGTGCTAGATTTCAAGCCTCCCCTAAGAAATCTCATTTAAAAGTTGTCAAAAGGATTTTCAAATACTTGAGTGGAACAACAAACTTAGGATTATGGTATCCCAAGGGAACCTCGCATAACTTAATTGGATATATAGATTCAGATTATGCCAGGAGCCTTGTGGATAGAAAGAGCACTAGTGGCTCTTGTCAATTTCTAGGAGAATCATTAGTTTCATGGTTTTCTAAGAAACAAAATTCCGTAGCACTAGTGTTGTCAACTTTTGACAGCGAGTATATCGCAACTAGAAGTTGTTGTGCACAAATGCTTTGGATGAAGCTTACCTTAGAAGACTACAATCTCTCATTCTCTAAGATACCTAGGTTTCGGTCGACCCAAACCTAGTTTTTGAGACAATGTAATTAAAACACTATCGCGCTATTGTCAATCGTCAAAAATCTTTCTAGTGCTCTCTCTGTTCCAGCAATTTTTGCAGTCTACTTTCGGTCGACCTAAACCTCCAGCCTTTGATTTCCTCTCTTCAAATGACTTCCACCTCAAAAATTCAGTCAGAAGAAAGAGGACAGCCATTAAATCGAAGGATATTGCAGGCTCCTCCTCTGCTCTGCCCATAGAAATTCAACCCTCCGAGTTAGACAAATTCATATTCCAAAAATAAAGCTGCCAAGATAAGTTTTATTTAATTTTTCAGAACAAACCTCTCATTTTAAGTAGGATATATGAGCATCATTCTATTCCTGTAATAGATATCCAAGAAGGTTGTGAGTTTCTAAGAATTTCATAACTTTTATCCTTCTATGGTCCTAATATGCCTTCCTTGGGGCTCGGCGCACCGTGGGTCGGAAGAATGCACGCACACGGGGCTCGGATTGGTGGTGCGTACGGAAAACAGGAAAATGGCATGTGCAATTTGTAGAGTTGGGTTGCGGAAGCGTATGGTGATGGAAATAATGATAATGATCGAATTAAAAGTGGAATGGCTTGGTGAAATATGGTAATGGCTTGGAGGTGGAAAAGGTGGTGAATTTCGTGTAATGGAAGAATTGAAAGCTCGAGGAATGGAATGGTTAAACTCTTGCAAGTTTAGATATAGGGATGGATGGACAATTTGAATACCTGAGCAATCACGGTATTCTCCTCGGTAGACCTCGCCCGCACTCGGATGTGATGCACCGATCGTACGAGCAAAGGATTGACATTCTCGGCTAGATATTACGCACTGGAGAAGTATACGTCGGAGAGAGCTTCAAACCTTTCGGGAAGAAGGTGCAATACACAATTTTACTCTAAAATTCACTCTATCGATTAAAGTGTAAGTGTTACACTTAAATAGCAAAAAAACGTAAAAGATAAAAAGCTAAGAAAGATAAATTAAGCCCTTGGATAACTTGAATGCCTAAGATTGCTTCGGAAGGTCTCCGGTTGACTTTAGGCTCGGTTCTTGAAGATTGGCATGGTTGGTTTTTCATCCTGACCGAAGGTCACCGTGGTTGACCGAGAGGTGGCACCGGTTGTAATAATCTCCAAGCAATGAAAGATTGGCTCGTGCCAATTTGGATCCGGGGCTTCTAAAAGGCTCTCGGTGGTCTGAAAAAAGGTGTCACGTAGTCTGGTTCCTCGGTTGTCAGGCAATGGTTCATGAATGTGCGCGGGCGACTTGAAAAAGACCAAACCGGTGGTTGATCCGATCTCGGATATGGTGGGATCCGCAAGGATATTGTGGAAAGTTGTTGCTCGAAGATCCTTTGAAGATTCAACAGATTGATCACGGATTTTATGGATGAAAATCCCTTGTGGCTCGCCGGTTTGTTAGTAAACGGTCTTGTGTGCACGGTTTGACCTTATCTTCATGTCATCACGAGATTTGTCCGTGCCATTTTGAAAAGGTTGTTATCCAACGATCCTCCTACAAATATGGCAGCTTTAGCATGGCTGGAGTTGCATGAAAGTCGTACTTGACCAAGGGTGATCTTTGGTTGTCCGTTGGATGCACGCTCGGTTGATCTTATCTCGGATTTCTTGGGATTCACTCGTGCTAATTTTGAAATGTCATTGTCAAACGATTCTCCTATGAATATTACAACTTTAGCACAGATTAGATCGATGAAAATCCCCTTTGTTTCGCAGATGGTCCGATGGTTGCTTTTTGTGCGCGCCCGGTGGATACTCTTCTGACATCTTGAGATTTATCTGTGTCAAACTTGAACCTTTCCTTGACCAACTAACAAGATTACTTAAAGATTTAAATAAAGTGGCCAATGTAATTTAGTCAAGGTCTTCTAGTGGGCCGAGGCTTGACCGTGGGCCTGTCAATGTTCGGCCGAGGTGGTCCTTCGTGGGCCTTCGACTATGGAATGTGCGTTCCTCTTCTTGGGCTGTCTTCTCTTCCTTTTCTAAGGCTAATTGATGGCTGAAAAGAAATAAACTAAGTGTGACCGAAAATAGGGCCCATGGTTGAACACTTGATCCGTGGGGATTTGGATCGAGCGTTCTCCCATGTCGGTCACTTATTATAACGGGCCGAAGCCCTAGTAGACTTCGGCTAGGCCGACGACCGAGGCTAGGGTGGTCGTCGGGTCATGGTCGTGGGGCTGGGCGCCGGGCGTGTCATGGCCAAGAGGGCCAGGTGTGTCTCGGCCTGGAGCGTCGGGCGTGTCGTGGCCGAGCGAGCCAGGCGTGTATAAGCCAGGTGAGTCGGGTGCGCTACGGTCTGGCGCGCTGGACGTCGGGTCGTGGTCGTGGGGCTGAGCGCCGGGCGTGGGTGGGTGTGTCTCGGCTGGGCTCAAACCTACATGTCTCGGTTTGGGATTTTCATGGCCGAGCGAGCTGGCCATGTCTCGGTTTGGGATTTTCGGATGCAAACCGATCAAAGTCCTTAGCCACTCCTGAATTGCCTTGGATATTGTCTCTGAGGCAATGTTTCCTGCAAAACGAGCAACTAAGTTAGTAAAAAATCCCGTGCTCATCGGGGCTATGTCCATGATGTGCTCCAGTTTCACATTAGGTCCCTATTCCGAAAAGGCGGTGAGATTATTCTATGCAAATCTATATTACACTCAAAAACCATTTATCCTTAAGAGCTACGTATTTGGAAAGAAGATACAATTCACGAGTTATCAACTGAATATCATACTAAATTGTACATTCGATGAAAAAAACTGATACATATTATGAGCAGCACTCCGAGCCTAAAATCATGATGGATGAAGAGTACTGGCCTTTTCTTAGATAAATTGGGAAGGATCCTGATTCAGTGCCTTATCAACCTAAGGCCAGGGATCTCAATATTGTGGCTCGCTTAGTCCATCACTTTCTCACATATAATCTATTACCCAAAGATGGCCATAGAGACTACATCAACAACATGAAGTTGCATGTACTTTTCATGTTCTTTAGGAGACATTTCATAGACATAGGATACATCATCATGCGACGGATGATGGATGTCATGGACAATCAATCCAAGTCCTTGCCCTTCAACGTCTTAATAATGGAAATTGTTAGACAAAACGGGGTTGATATTCCTTCTACTAAGCCACTCACTCGGGTCCAAAAATTTGACAATTATAGTCCTTTGACACTTGCTCGAATGGGCTTAGCTCAAGACGAGGATGAGATCTGGCAATACAAAGTGACTGTAGCTAATCCTCCTACTCATCCCTACACAGATCGGTGATGATGCTGATGCACGTCCCGAGCATAGATCATCTTCCCGCTCACATCGCATTACTTCCTTGATGAAAGAACATTTTGATTTGCTCACGGGACAGATCTCAAGCTTAGCATCCACAGTAGAGTCTCTTGTCCACTATAATGATACTCTTCAAAGGACAGTATGCCGCATCCAATTCTGCACGTCATCATAAGGTTGATTTTCTTCATGACAACCTTGAGAGGTTGTACTATCAATGATATGGATCTACCTTGAGGCCTAGTATGTCTGGGCCTACTGATCGTGCTCAAGATCCCTCGCAAATTCCTTCGCCGTTTCCCTCTCCTGTTCAATCTCCAGTTCTCTCCTTAGCCAATACACTGGCAGTTTCTCCTGTGGAGGTGGAAATTACTACTCATGTTGTTGCTACAGTACCATCATCCTCTCCTGGCACAGTTGTGCTATCTACTCCATTTATAATTGCCTCCATCTGCTACAAGCACTATTGTACTTGACTCTCCCATCTCTTCACCAGTTGTAGAGTAGTATAGGAAAGCTCCCTTTTTTCTTATCTTAGGAGATCTCTTAACTTCTTGCTTATCTCGTCTTTTGTATAAACAATGCTACTTTACTCGTATTGAATATTCTATATATTTATGTTTAATCTTTTTGATAATGTCAATGGGGGAGAAAATGATGTTAATACATAAGTCATGATAATCTGTGGTAATCGGTTTATGCATAAGTTATATTAATTTGTTTTGCATAAGTGTCTTTGTATGGGGGAGCATTGAACATCTTTCATACATGCTTTGTCTATGGGGGAGAAATTTATCTTTCAAAGTTTTTTTTGTCATCATCAAAAAAGGGGAGATTGTTGGCTTTAAAAGTGTTTTTAAAGCAATCAATTGTTTTTTATGATAACTATGTAAGATAAGCATGAAAGATAAAATAAACTACTTTACAATGTTTAAATTAGACTTAATCATTCATGAGAAATACCCTCTTTAAAGGGTACAATTAAAGTTTAACAATTTGTGTAAGTGCTGCAAAAATGTCAAGTATATGCAGTGTTTTGTGTCGACCCATAATTCCTTGTGTCGACCCTTGTAAAATCCAGAAGCTTAACCATAAACACTTTGTGTCAACCCACAGTGTATTGTGTCAACCCCTGTTCAAAACAAAGGCCGAGTCTTCCAAATTGTGTCGACCCACCTATATAACAAATGTCGACCCAAAATGTAGTGCAGCGTGCAAATGTGTCGACCCATCCAAACTATTTGTGTCGACCCTAGAAAAGACATTGTGTCAACCTTATCATAATCTATGTGTCGACCCCTCAAAGCTGAGCCTGCACTTTACATGTCGACTCCAGCGTTTAAAATATGTCAACCTTATCATAATCTATGTGTCGACCCCTCAAAGCTGAGCCTGCACTTTACATGTCGACTCCAGCGTTTAAAATATGTCAACCCAACCTACATGTGTCGACCCCAGATTTTCCAGAGACGGATCTTTTAGATTTGTGTCGATCCCAACCTACATGTGTCGACCCCAGATTTCTAGAGATGGATCCTTCAGGGTTATGTCAACCGCACAAAAGGTTGTGTCGTCCCTAAAGATTCTAGAGAAGAATTTATGTCGACCGCAACAAAAAGTTATGTCGACCTATTAGCACCAACAAACAAAAATTATTCAACGGCTATATCTTCGTTGTGTCTAACAGATAGTGCATGTGTCGACCACCAACAACAATGCGTTGACCCAATTCGGCAGCTCAGCAGCAACCTATAAATAGATGAAGCAAGCTCATTTTAACAAGAAGATTTTTAACGAGAGAAAACTACGCCGAAGTGCTGCCAAATTCTTCTCAGACTTTTTAATCTCTCAAATCCTACTACTAAACTTGTATATCATTCTTGAAATTGAGTGAGTCAGTTTTTTTTACAACCGTACAAATTGTATTTGTTTCTTTGTGAACAATCATTGTAAAAGGGGTGACGCTCCTTCAAGAAAAGAGTCAAAATATTTGATTGACACCCGTAAGTCAATCGTAGTGAAGCTCAAGGTTTGAGCGGGAAAGATCTTAAAGGAGGTACCTTGAAGCGCAGACGTAGGCAAGGTTAGCCAAACCATGTTACGAAACCGGTGTCATTCTCTTTACTCTAAACTCTTAGTTATTTGCTTAAGAATTTTGCACTAGAGTTTGGAAATAACTAAACAATTCTCACAAATTTGACTTAGTCTTTAAAAAGTTTAGTTAACCTAATTCACCCACCCCCCCNGTTAATCTCGATCCTACACCTAGGGCTTAGGGCTTAAGGTGTATGGCTTTGGGCTTGATGTTTAGAGCTTTGGGCTTAGGGCGTAGAGATTGATTAGGCTTTGAGCTTAGGGCTTTAGGCTTAGTTCTTAGGATTTTTTGTTAGGAACTAGCACTTACAGAATTGGCCTCTGTGCTTAGGCCTTAGGGCCTGGGGTTTTAGGATTAGTACTTTGAGCTAGGGATTTGGACTTATTGCTTTTTTGGATAAGGTGTTAGGGCTTAAAACATAGGGCATTGGACTTAGCATCTAGGGTTTGGGCTTGTGGGAGTGGGCTTGGAGCTTAGGACTTTGGGCTTAGGGCTTAGTGTGCAGGGCTTTGGTCTTAAGCCTTTACTTTAGTCGTAGGGCTTAGGCCTTAGGGCTTAGGGCTTGGGCTTAGAACTTAAGGACTTGGGCTAGTGCTTTGGGCTAAGGGCTTAGTGCTTTGAGCTGAGGGCTTACGACTTAGGGCTTAGGTCTCAAGTATAAGAGATTTGGATGTAGGCCTTATGGTTAAAGCTTAGATGTTAGATCTAATGGCTTTTTGCTTTAGGCTTTAGTAGTAGGGTTAAGGGGTTAAACGTAGGGCTTTGAGCTTTAAGCTTTGAGAATAGGGCTTTAGAGCTAGGGATAAAGGATTAGGGCTTTAAGGTTAGGCCTTACGGCTTAGGGCTTAAGGCTTCAAGCTTTGGCCTTTTGAGCATTGTGCATAGGGAGTAGGTTTTAAGACTTAGGGCTTCAGACTTAGAAGATAGGGCTTAGGGCTCAAATATTATGGCTTAGGGCTTAGGGCTCAGGTATTAGGGCTTTGAACATAGAGCATAGGGCTTAAGTCATAGAACTTCAAGCTTAGGGCTTGGGGCTTATGGCTTTGGGTTAGGGCATTGGGCTTAGGTATTAGGGCTTAGGACTTAAGTCAAAAGGCTTAGGGATTAGGGGTTTGTGTTTGAGATAAGGGCTTTGGGATAAAGGCTTAGTGCTTAAGGCTTGGGCTTAGGGCTTAGGGCTTATGGCTTATGGCTTAGAGATTAGGGCTTTAGCCTCTGGGTTTTATTTCTTTAGAATTAGGGCTTAGGGCTTTTGGGTTAGGGCTTAGGGCTTTTGGGTTAGGGTCTTGGGCTTAGGCAATAGTGCTTAGGGCTTAGATTTTGGCATTAGGACCTAGTGCTAATGCTTTGGGGTTGTTGGTTTGGGATAAGGTATTAGGGCTTATGGCTCACTTCTTTTAACTTAGCATTTAGGGCCTGGGCACAGGGCTTTGGGCTTGGGGTTTAGATATTAGGATAGGGCTTTAGGCTTATGGCTTAAGACTTTTTTATGGCTTAAGTCAAAAGGCTTAGGGATCTAGGCTTTGGTCTTAAGCCTTTTAACTTTGGTTGGAGAGAATTGTGCTTATGGCTCAAGGCTCGGCCTTAGGACTTAAGAATTTAAGCTTAGAGCTTTGAACTAAGGGTTCAGCACTTTGCGATAAGGGCTTATGGCTTATGTCTTAAGATTTAGGGCTTAGGTCTCATGTAGAAGTGCTCTGGGCATAGGCAGTAGGGTTAAATCTTATTTGTTAGGGCTAATGGCTTTTTTTACAATATGCTTTGGGCGTAGGGTTAAGGGCTTCAAGCTTAGGGTTTTGGATTTAGGCTTAGGGAATAGGGCTTAGAGCTTTCGGATAAAGGATTAGGGCTATGGACTTTGGGCTTATGGCTTAAGGCTTCATGCTTAAGGCTTTGGCCTTTGGGCTTAGGGATCATGTACTAGCACTTTGAACTTAGAGCATAAGGCTTTAGGCTTAGAACTTAGGGCGTAAGGCTTAGGGCATTGGGGTTAAGGCATTGTGCTCAAGTATCAGAGCTTAAGGCTTACGGCGTACGTCTATTTGCTTAGGGCGTACGTCTATTTGCTTAGGGCGTAAGGCTTAGGGCGTACGTCTATTTGCTTAGAGTTTAAGGCTTTAGGGTAAGGGCTTTAGGCTTTCGGCTTAAGGCTCAGGGCTTTTGGTTGAGTGCTTTGGGCTTTTGGCTAAGTGCTTTGGGCTTTAGGCTTTGTCTCTGCGCTTTGGATTTTAGGCTTTTGGATTTGGGCTTAGGGCTTAGATTTTAGAGCCTAGGGCTTAGGGCTTATGTTTATGGCTCAGGGCTTTTGGCTTAGGGCTTTAGGCTTAGGGATTTTGGCTTAGGCGTTAGGGCTAATGTGATTAGGCTAAGATCAGTGGGTGTAGGCTTTAGGACTTTGTTGTTTGCTCTTTGTGTTTGGGCTTTGGATTTGGGATAAGGGCTTAGGGCATAGGGCTTTAGGCTTAGAAGATAAGGCTTATGATTTTGGGCTTAGGACTTTAGGCATAGGCCTTAGGGTTAGGGATTTGGGCATAAGGCTTTAGGCTTAGGGCTTTTGAATTAATGCTTATAGTTTAAGCCTTTAGGCTTGTGAATTAAGGAGTATGTTAGGGCTTTTGGCTTTAAGCTTATGGCTTTCATGTAAGTGCTTAGGGCATAGGGCTTAGGGAATATTCCGTATGGCTTAGGCTTATTGCGTAGAGCTTAGGGCTTAGGGTTTTGGACTTACATTTTTGTGCTAATGGCTTTTTGCTTAGAGCTTCTTGTTTTGGGCTAAGCTACTAGAAGTTTAGGGTTATCGCTTATGGCTTAGGGTCATGGCATAGGGCCTAGGGCTTAGGGATTATAGCTTTAGGCTTTAGGCTTTGGGCTTTGGGCTTAATGCTTAGGGATTTGGGCTTAAGGATTAGGGCTTAGGGCTTAGAGCTTTGAATTAATGGCTTAGAGCTTTTGGCTTTGGGGATTTGGGCTTTTGGCTTTAGGCTTAGGAATTAGAACTTAGGGCTTCGGCCTTTGCCCTTTGGCCTAAAGTTTATGGCTTCAAATGTTAGGCATATGGCTTAGGGCATAGTTGTTACGACATTGGTCTTAGGGCTTAGGCCTTTGTGCTTAGGGCTTAGATTTTAGGGCTTATGGCTTTTTGCTTAGAGCTCTGGGCTTAGGGTTTAGAGCTTTGGGCTTCGTTATTTTTGCATAGGGCTTTTGGCTTAGGGCTTAGGGTTTGGGGGATTTGGCCCTTTGGCTAGGTTTTAGGGCTTAGGTCTTTGGTCTTTAGTCTTAGAACTTAGGGCTGAGGGCTTAGCTGTTAGGGCTTTATATGTAGGGATTAGGGTTATGGCTTAGGCTGTAGGGCTTTGGGGTAAGGGCTTAGGGCTTAGTGTTTTTGGGTTAGGTGATAGGGCTTAGGGCTTTGGGATTAAGGACTAGGGCTTAGGGCTTTGAACTAATGGTTTAGGGATTTGGGCTTTAGGCTTGGAAATTAGAAATTAGGGCTAAAGGCTTAATTATTAGGGCTTTTTATGTAGGGATTACGGTTAGGGCTTAGTGACATGATATGGAAGGCCCAAAAATTTTCTTGCCATGAATGTTTATCTAATGTATTTTTTAATTTTGTAGCTCCCTATATCATTGAAGAATTCAATCTTGTTCAGCTCCAATTCTTTCCTTTGAAGTGAAAGCATGGAGGTCAGATGGAAGAAGGAGTCGAAGCCCCCATGCTAGTGGTCCAAGAAACAAAGCATAGGTACCACAATTTGATCCGGCAAAACTGGACCTCTGAAGCTTGCTCCACCAATTGGACAACCTGCCAGTCATCTGAAGAAGACAATGTCTTCATACGAAATGTAGCCAATCCTTCAAGGTTTCCAAAGAGTAGTAGAACGTTTAAATTGGACACCGTTTGTTTTGTCAAACAATGTAATGACAGAGAGGCCAAGAAGAGCCTTATCCGGGGAGAATCATTTCCCAATCAACGGGGATCAAAATAGCACCAATGGCCGATGGTCCTTTCAAAATCACCAAGAAAATCAACCTGAATGCTTACAAGCTAGAACTACCGGGAGAATATAGAGTTTCAGCCACTTTTAACTTACAAGACCTTTCCCCTTATATTATTGATCAAGAAGAGGTACAAGGGGAACATGAACTACAATCGAATTTGAGGTCAAATAAGAAAGTACCCCGGGAGGATGACATGCCTCGGGATACCGTATCCGAAATTACACCAGAAGGAGCCATTACCCGAGCCCGAGCTTGGGATCTATCTAATAAGTTTGTTCTTTTTGAAGGAGAGGCTCTACACAATTTCAAAGTATTGGAACCACCAGATATGGACAAAGAGAGCCCGACCTACATGCTAACTTGGATAGAGAAACTACCGGCAGATAAAACTATGAAGATACATAAGGAAATTGGAGAGCACTCTACCTCATCAAATCCTGAGACATAACACTCCAGAAACGCTAAAAGGATTGAAGCATAATAGATGTTTGCTTATTATTTTATGCATTTTAATTTTAGGGTTTACGTTTCCCCGTTAGGTTATTTTTTTACTCAAACTTGTTGCATGGGTTGCATGGATGAATGGTGGGTTTTCCTTAGATGATAAGAGGGCACTTTAGGCAGAAAATGAAGGACATTATGACCAGTTCAAAAGGTAGGAGTTGAGCCTCCTCATTGGTCCACATCTTCCTTCATTTTGGTGCATTAGATAGCATCTTTCGGATGGATCTTAACCATCAAATTAGATGACAAAAATTAGGCTCCCTTGTTGGCTGATTTAATTCTTCATTTGCAGCTTGTAATGGTAGATTTGAATTTAGAAGATTTTCTTTTCAAATTGTGAATCACCCCCTTAGGAGTTTTTCCCACCAAAGACTCCGTCTTCGGAATCCATATTCCGGCCACCGAGAGACAATCGGAGTTGGTCATCCTTCCAAGATAGGACGACCTATCCTTACAACATTTCTCAAGCCATCTTCATGGTCTAAGGGTGAGAGTGTGGATCATCAGCTCAAACATCCATTTTTACGTGAAGTGAAGTCCAATTTCTGCCGTTCTTCGTTTCCGATCAAACCCTATCCTGAATTCATCCCATTGGCATATATCTGAAACCCTACTTGAGAATCTTCTCAATTTTTTAGAATCTATAATATATTCATACATCAAAGAAACTTCAAAATTTCAGCTCTTAACTCATTCTGGTTTCGGATTTACACCCGTCCAAAGTTTACCTTATTTTCTTAGTTATTCTGAGAAAATATGGAGGATTTACCACCTTCGGTTACTCATTCCCGCATATCTTTTATTTTATCCGTGAGGATCCCTTAAAATATGGAGGATCATTTCATCCCTTATCAATCTCCAATCCCTCTAAATTTTAGATCAAGAACCACTATCGTTTTCCAAGATTATGATTCCACAACCTCACTTCGTATCTGTCTGGCCCCCTCTTTGCGCATTATTATTCTCGATTCTATATCTCCTAATTTACCAGTGAGAATACTCTCAAACTTTGAGCACATTCTTGACATGGAATGGAGGGGGTTTAGATTTTAGGAAATGGGAGAATCGGGTTAGGTTGGAAAACGATAATCCAAAAATTTCAGAATCTTGACTGGAATTTGGACGGCAATATCTCGATGATGCGGATGAAATTTGGGCTGAAATTTTGAGAGAAACTTTGGGAGTAGGTTAAAAAACAATCATACAAAAATGAGAAAATTATTGCGGATGGAACGGTTGGAAATCAATGGAGCAGTAACGGCGTTTTTGGTGGTGGCCGGAAATCTGCCGGCGGAAAGAACTAAAACCAAACGAAAAATATTGATGGAAGGAAGAGCTTGTGATCTTCAACCTCACCCTGAAGTCCTTGAAGAAGGCTGGAGTGTTGAAGCACCAAGAAATCTCCAGCTCAGTGGGAGGATTCCTTTGAGATAAACTACGGTGGCCGGAGGTGCGCCGTCTGCCGGTTTTGAAGTTGGAAATGTCCGTGAGAGGGAGATGCTCAAAGCAAATTTAATTCAAATTCCAAATTGAAATTACAAGCAAGCATTGGGGGAGGTTTTATCAGCTGAAAAGAGAGGAAAAAAGGAGGGAAATTTGAGGGCCAAAGGCATGCAACATGCATGCTGGAAATGAAAATAAAGGAGGGAAAATTGGACCAATGAGAATGCAAGAATGTGATGGCCACGTGATCTTGCACCCCTTCAGCCAATTTTCCCTTCTTTCTTGGCCCAAAATACCCTTCTTTCAGCCAAGAATCCCTCATGCAAAACCCCATGCAAAAACATCCAAAATAACTAAAATGTATCTAGCCGAGAAACCCTCTCGGTTTCTCCTATAATGTAACGTAAAATTATACTAAAAAAATGCAATAAAATTCCTTCACTCCATTGAAGTGTTGATGATTTGAGTCGTTGGACATTTGGTCACGTTTGCATGTGACTTTAACTCACCATGCAACGTGAACTTCAACCGGGTTCATGTGCGGGCTTGATTCCGGGAGGCTCGGTTCTTGGTTGTAAGTCCACCTTTTCTCCATGCCAATGAATCACGTGTTTTGGCCATGTTTGATCCTCTAAATTTGGCTTAG
The DNA here is from genome assembly GCA_003255005.1 of Begonia fuchsioides. Taxonomy (NCBI): domain Eukaryota; kingdom Viridiplantae; phylum Streptophyta; class Magnoliopsida; order Cucurbitales; family Begoniaceae; genus Begonia; species Begonia fuchsioides. Next base: position 219,685 of record QAOC01017381.1, read on the forward strand.
AAATGTATAGTTCATCACTTAATTTTCTGGAAAAATTAACAAATATGTTAGAAAATTCCCGAGCTCGGGTTCGGGTGATTGCTCCATTCGGTATGCCAATTCCGTGGCATGTCAATTATTTTCATCCATCTTTTTGCCTTTCCTCAAAATTTTAGCTCCAAAATCACTCGCAATCCCGAGATCTCTGCCTTCCATTATCAACTCCATTTATGATGTTTTGGGATCTTTCACTCCTTACCCGAGTAGGTAATTTTCTCACTTATTCCATTTTGATTTCGTGTCATTTAGTATCAGAGCCTCCCATCCCTTCCCACTCTTCCATTTCATTCTTATTTTGGTTAACTGCTGAGTTTGAGAATGATGACTTGAAGAGGATCCAACCAAAAAAAAAAAAATCTTACCCGGAGTAGATCAAAACGAAAAAGATATGTCAACCACACCATAATTGGTGGGAAGATCTTCAAGAGGAGAGAATGATAAATGGAGAACATGAAGTTAGAACTTAGAAGGCCTTAAAGAATCTAATGAGAAGGGAATTTTTCCAAAATGGAAAACTCCCTCACTCTCGAGCAAAAACCCACTACATGAAGCACCTTGAACTGAGTAACTTAGACTTGTTCGTTGAGATAAAAGATTTGTCGTTGGAAGAACGTTTAGTCTTTTACAATATTGCTGAAAATTATGCTAAGACTCATCAACAACAAGTGGAAGGAAATGTTGAAGTAAAAACCGAGCAAGTAGAAGAAGACTTTGATTTTGAGGAGAATCACTTCTCCATTGAACCCGACCACTCTTATAATATCTTGGAAGAATTTCATGAGCCTAACCAAGAAGATGTGATGGCTAACCTTTCATTAAAAGCACATAATGAAGGAGGAAATAAAAGCAAGATGGAGCTCCAAAAGCCCGAGAGTGTAAGCTCGAAGTCTCTTACGACTTTGAAACAACCTTTCAGGTTTAATGACTCAATCTTGGCAACATGTTTATTTGCTTGCGTTGAATATCCAAAGGAGCATGAAGAGCTCCTATTGATACATCATAATAGCCAAATAGACCGAGAGGATGAAATGGCCAAACCGCACAAGGTTGTGGAAGACAAATTTTGACCAAGTTCTTATGTATCTTCATGAGATTGATTGGATAGATAGTAGATATTTTAGTGATCTTGAAGTTAACTTTTGGAAGACGAATTTTGTGGCTGTTTTTTATCATGAAAAATTTCGAACTAAAGGACTTTTCTTGGGAAATTATGAGATGGCTTTGTCTAGTTGTGAAATTGAGAAATTAATGAGGGACAACTCATTTGGAATTACACATTATGATTTTAGAAGCTTTTTGAATTTGGATACATTTTGTCTACATCAACCGTGGTCATTGGACCCAAAAGCTTGGTGTGATGAGATACTAAATACTCGTGATCTTGAAGTTGGTACGGCCTTTAAAAATGTTTTTCTTCCTTGGAATAAGATTATGATTGACTATGTCATTGAGAACAAGGAGATGTATACAAGTTCGTGGTTTATTTTCTATTTTAAGATGGAACATTTTTCAACCAACCTTATGTTTTGGATGTTATTTTTATCTTGGGATGAACGTTTAGTTTGGGAAGAAACACATGGAAAAATTTGGGTAATCAACTTCTTTTGGTGGTTCAATGGTTTACAACTTTTCATCCTTCTAACATGTGGTAATAATGTGAAGTCTTGGTGCCCTAAAGTAATGAATAGAGCGAACACCGTGGCTATTGGATCTTTAACCAAGAAAATAATCAAATGCAACCCAAACATGACCAAGTATATTGAATTAAGGAAAAAGATTCATCAAAGGATTGAGAAGGTTTTGGATTTGAGAACAAATTCTTATCAACCATGGGAGAATGACATGATATGGAGGGCCCAAAAATTCTTTTGCCATGATTTTGCCAATTTGACAACAGGCCTGGCCTCTGATAAAGACAACATCTTCATGAGAAATGTAGCTAATCCTTCAAGGTTTCGAAAGAGTGGTAGAAATGGGAGAGCACTCCACCTCATTAAATCCTGAGACATAACACTCCTGGAACCTTAAAAAGAATGAAGAATTGGAGGATCTCTAATACATTCATACATCAAAGAAACCTCAAAATTTCAGCTCCTAACTCTTTCTGATTTCCGATTTACACCCGTCCAAAGTTTACCCTATTTTCTCGGTTACTCCATCAAATGATGCAATCATAGAGAGCCCAAGAAGAGCCTTACCTGGGAAGAACGATTTCCAAGTTAACGGGGATAAAAAATAGCACCAAGGGCCGATGGTCCTTTCAAAATCACCGAGAAAATCAACCTGAATGCTTACAAGCTAGAACTACCCAAAGAATATGGAGTTTTAGCCACTATTAACGTACAAGACATTTTCCCTTATATTGGTGATCAAGAAGAGGTACAAGGGGAGCATGAACTACAATCTGATTTGAGGTCAAATCCTCAAGTTCCCCGAGAGGATGACATGCCTTGGGATACCCTATCCGAAATTACACTTTAAGGAGCCATTACCCAAGCCCGAGCTAGGGATCTTTCTAATAAGTTTGCTCTTTTTGCAGGAGAGGCTCTACACAATTTCAAAGTATTGGAACCCATGGATTTGGACAAAGAGAGCCCGACCTACATGCTAACTTGGATAGAGAAACTACCGGCAGATAAAACTATGAAAATACATGAAGAAATGGGAGAGCACTCCACCTCATTAAATCCTGAGACATAACACTCCTGGAACCTTAAAAAGAATGAAGAATTGGAGGATCTCTAATACATTCGTACATCAAAGAAACCTCAAAATTTCAGCTCCTAACTCTTTCTGATTTCCGATTTACACCCGTCCAAAGTTTACCCTATTTTCTCGGTTATTCTGAGAAAACCCTACTTTCCTATCACCATCTTTGGTTACTCATTGCCGCATATCTTTCATTTCATCCGTGAGGATCCCTTAAAAAGTAGAGGATCATTTCATCCATTATTCATCTCCAATCCCTCTAAATTTCAGATCAAGAACCACTACTGTTTTCCAAGATATTGCCTCCACAACCTCACTTTGTATCTGTGGCCCCCTCTTTGTGCATTATTATTCTCGATTCTATATCTCCTAATTTACCAGTTAGAATACTCTCAAACTTTGAGGACTTTCTCTTCATTCATTTTTTTTCCTCTCCTAAAAATTTTAACTCCAAAATCAGTCTAAATCTTGAGATCTCTGCCTTCCATTATCAACTTCATTCCCTGATTTTTTGGGATCTTTCACTCCTTACTCGAGTTGGTAATATTATCGTTTATTCCATTTTCATTTTATGTCACTTAGGTCATAGGGCTTTGGTGTTAGGGGTTTAAGGTTTTAAAATTAAGGGTTAGTGCTTAGCACTTTTGGCTTAAGTGATAGAGCTTAGGGCTTTGGGATTAAAGATTAGGGCTTGGGGCTTTGAACTAATGGTTTAGGGCTTAGGGATTTTGGCTAAAGGCCTAGGGCTTGATGTGCAACCCGAGCACATCATGGATCAAGTCCCGACCAACCCAACGAGCCAACCCAATTTTACTAACTTAGTTGCTCGTTTTGTAGGTATCTTAGTCTCAGAAACACCTTCCGAGCATGATCGGGAGCGACCCAAGCACTCCGTTACTTGGTGCTCGGTCATTCCCGGCCTTGAAGCTCGCATCGGACCGTGTCCGACCGTACCCGGACACGGCACATCCAGCAGCCCGACCTGCGACACAGCCGAGACGCGTGACACACCCGGACACGGCACACCCGACAGCCCGACCCAAGACGCAACCGGGGCTCATGACCGAGACACGCCCCGCACCCAACGGGCACCGCTCGACGAACCCGACCCGACGACCACCCAAGCTACGGTCGTCAGACTATCCGAAGACCACTAGGGCTTCGGCCCGCCAATAAGTGGCTGGTGTGAGAGAACGCACGGTCCGATCCCCTTGGATCGCGCGGTCTTCCATGGAGTCCATCTCCTCGGCCAACCCAACGCCGAGCCCGGCCACCTTAGTTTGTTTTCGCATTTAGAAGACTTAATGAAGGAAAGAATGAAGTATAAAGATAGAAGACGCTCAACGCACGACGAGAAGCCCAAGATGACCGAGTCTCTCACGAGGCTCGGCCCACTATCGGCCCACCATCGGCCCATTCGAAGACTTAGCCAAATTCTATCGGCCAAACTTACTTAATCTTTAAGTATTTTGGTTATTTGGTTAAGATAAGGAAGAGGATCAAGTTTGGCACGAGCATATCTTCGTGATGACCTAAGATCACCCATCGGACGCACGAGCATGACCGATCACCGAACCACCTCTGATGATCAAGGGATTTTCATGCACCAAATCCTTGGAGCATCTAGTAAATCTTCAGAGGATCTTCAATCAACGGATTTCTTCAACAAACTCTCGGATCCCTTGAAAATCGCTCTTGACCAACCGCCGGCTCGGCCATCTAAACGTGCCCGCGCACCAACTCGAGTCATCACCGGTCCATCAAGGAACCAGACCGTGCGCTACATTTTGTTGACCACCGAAGATTCTTTAGAAGCCCCGGATCAAGATTGGCTCAAGCCAATCCTTCATTCGTTCGGAGCTCCGCCCATGCCGACTCACCCTCTCGGTCAACCTCAAGACAACCACGGTCTACTTTCGAACCAACCGATTCTCCGACCATGAATCACGGACATGAAGTCAACGAAGAGCGTTTGATCAATCCAAAGGCCGAAAGCTTCCTTCTTTTTAGATTGTTTAGTTGAACTTTATTTCTTTAAGTATTGTAATCGTTTTCATTGTTCAATAGAGAGAATTTTAGTAAAAATTGTGCAAAGCACCTTCTTCCCGAAAGGATCGAAGCTCCCTCTCGATAACTCCCCTCCGGTGAGTCATATCCGGCCGAGCGTTATCAACCCTCGAGTGTTCATCGGTGAGTCATATCCGAGAAGACTTTCAAGGTCTACCGAGTTCAATACTTTGATCGCTCAAGTATTGAATTGCCTACATCCATCTCCTTACACCGTCTTCATCCCCGAGCCTTCAAACTCCTCCACAAGCCGATTCCGGTCCATACATTCGCCACCGAGTCATCCCCACATTCTACCGAACCATTCCATATTTTCCACCACCAAATACCCTCATTCCTACCACATTACTCTTCCGCAAACCCCATCCTAAATTGGCCTGAGCCAATTTGCCGATCACCGTACACGCGACCTTCCCGGTTACGTGAAAAGCGACAAGTCTGACAAAGTGTGTGCGATCCTGGTGCCCGCTGCACACCATCTTGGTATCAGAGCTAAAGGTTTGATTTTTATACTTTTTACAAGTTATTCGAATTTTTGGTATGAATACTTGGAGTGGCGCCGTTCACAACGCCGCCCGTGACCAAGCCACGAGCGAGCAAACCATGTTCTCCGACCCCCAAGACCAACGGGAACATGAGAACCATAATCGGTAGCAATTTGAAGCTATGAATCGAAGAATGGATGCAATGCTCCAGCGGCTCGACGATTTGGCCGAGCAAGACCGAGCCCGCCCGGCACGCCTTACGCCGCCTCCTAGGTGAAGACCGGGACGCAGAGGGCCACCCCGAGCGCGCCCGCGCGACTCCGATAGATCCGAGGAAGATTATGAGTATTAACCCGATTCTCACTCGGATCACGATGATGAATGGAAGCTCCCCAAGGTACACTTACCCTCTTTTAATGGAGCCTCCAATGGAGATAGATATTTGGATTGGATTGAAAAGGTCGAGAAAATTTTTTATCTTTATAATTATTCCGAGAAGCTTAAAGTTCAATTGGCATCCTTAGAACTTACGGATTATGCTTCTCTTTGGTGCAGTAGTCTTCGTGCTCAAAGACGAAGGGAGCATGAGGAGGAAATTACTTCGTGGAGATTGATGAAAGAATTTATGAGAAAACGGTTCGTACCGAGCCATTATCTTCAAGATCTATTTTTACAACTCCAAAGTCTCTACCAAGGAAGTTCTACTGTGGATGATTATCTTACGGACTTTGAAACCTTACGGATTTGGTGTGATTTAGCCAAACCCGTGGAGCAAGTCATGGCACGGTTTATTCGAGGCCTTCGATATGAGATTGGTGATGTGGTAGAGTTGCAGCCCGTAGAATCATTTGATGGGCTTATTCAAATGGCCCTAAGAGTCGAGAGGCAACTCAAGAGAAAGGGCAAAGCTAGCTCAACGACCCGCCCCAAAGCCCACAACACCATACCGGCCTGCGCCACGGATCGAGGATCGGGCGCCCGTGCCAAAACCATGGGCCCCAAAACCGGCCACGGATTCTAAGCCATCGGACACTCAAGCCGACCCACAAAGGGCTCGAGAGATCCGATGTTTCAAGTGTCTTGGACGCGGACACATGGCCGCACAATGTGCAAATAAGCGCGTCATGACCGTCCTTGAAGGGACCGAGGAGGTCGTGAGCGACGACGAGACACCACCCGTCATGACCAAGGAGAATCCGGCCTCGACCGAAGAAGAAATTTGCCGAGCTTTTGAAGAGCAAAGTATATTTATGGTGCGAAGAGTTCTTTCTACGCAGCCACAGCCCGAGGAATTACAAAGGGAGACGCTATTTCATAGTCGTTGCATGATCAAGGACAAATTTTGTTCGGTGATCATCGATGGCGGGAGCTGCACCAATGTCACGTCCCGCGAGCTGACCGAGCGGCTGGCGCTGCCCACGACCGCACACCCGACGCCCTACAAATTGCGCTGGATCACTAACCGTGAAGACGTCTGGGTAAGTAAACAAGCCCGGGTAACTTTTACAATTGGCACGTACAAAGACACGGTCACGTGTGATGTGGTCCCAATGAACGCCACACATTTGCTACTCGGCCGACCTTGGCAATTTGACCGACGAGTTATGCATAACGGCTTCACCAACCATTATTCTTTCAAGATGGATGGCCGAAGCATCACATTGGCTCCTATGACACCGGAGCAAATCGCCAAGGACGAGGCCGACCGAAAAGAGGCCAAGGCCAAGACGGCTCTTTTCATGGGCCGAAAGGAATTGGCGCACACCCTCGGCCAAGAAGGCCCAATAATCGTGCTCTTACACCGAGAGCCCGATGGGCTTGATGAGGAAATTATTACTGAGGCCGTGCACCCATTGCTTGACCGATACAAGGACGAATTCCCGGACAATCTCCCGGACGGTCTACCACCACTCCGAGGGATCGAGCACCACATTGACCTCCAACCGGGAGCCTCCTGGCCCAACCGACCACCGTATAGGCTCAATCCCGAAGAAAGCAAGATCTTGCAAGATCAAGTGCAAGAGCTACTCACTAAGGGCTACATCCGAGAGTCCTTGAGCCCATGCGCGGTCCCGGCCCTCCTAGTGCCGAAGAAGGATGGAAGCCATCGAATGTGCATAGATAGCCGAGCAATCAACGATATTACCATTAAATATCGCTTTCTCATGCCACGGCTCGATGACCTCCTCGACGAGCTTAGCGGAGCGGCCATATTTTCCCGAGTGGACTTGAAATCCGGCTATCATCAAATTCGGATGTGCGAAGGCGACAAGTGGAAGACGGCCTTCAAGACCCGATACGGGCTATTCGAGTGGCTCGTCATGCCATTCGGCCTTACCAACGCCCCGAGCACCTTTATGCGGCTTATGAACCATGTGCTCCGTGAATATCTTGGTAAGTTTATTATCGTTTATTTCGATGATATACTTGTTTATAGCATGGATATGCTGAGCCATATTGAGCATTTAGAGCGGCTATTCTTGACACTCCGGCGCACAGAACTCTACGGCAATCGAAAGAAGTGTGCATTCGCCCAAACCTGAATACACTTCCTCGGCTTTGTCCTATCCGCAAGCGGTGTCGAAGTGGATGCCGAGAAGATACGGGCCATCCAAGAGTGGCCCATCCCGAAGAGTGTCTCGGACATCCGAAGCTTCCATGGGCTTGCAAACTTTTACCGACGCTTCATTAAAGGTTTTAGCACAATTGTGGCCCCTTTGACCGAGTTAACTAAAAAGGGCCATGAGTTTGCATGGACCCGGCCTTGTCAAGCAAGCTTCGACACGATCAAGGCCCGGCTTTGTGAAGCACCCGTGCTAACCCTTCTGGACTTCAACAAAGTCTTCGAGATAGAGTGTGATGCCTCCGGAACGGGTATTGGAGCGGTCCTTATGCAAGAAGGCCGCCCGATAGCCTACTTTAGCGAGAAGCTCAAGGCCGCGACACTCAATTACTCGACATATGACAAGGAACTTTATGCCTTGATCCGAGCCATTGAGGTATGGCAACATTACTTGCTGCCCCGAGAGTTCATTATCCACACCGACCACGAAGCTCTCAAATTTATCAAGGGGCAAGGCAAACTCAACCGAAGACACGCTAAATGGATCGAATTTCTTGAGAAGTATCCATATATTATCAAGTATAAGAAGGGTGACACTAACGTGGTGGCCGATGCACTATCACGGAGGAGCATCCTTTTCACCGAGTTACGGGTACGCTTTTTCGGTTTAGATTGGTTGAGAAATTGCTATAAGGATGATCTAGATTTTGGTCCTCGTTTTGAATTGGCCGCCAAGGGTGAATTGGCGGGTTATCATGTTAATGACGGATACTTATTCCGTGCAGGACGCATGTGTGTCCCGAGAGGAAGCATCTGAGAGTCCCTCATTACCGAGGTTCACGGAGGTAGCCTTGCGGGCCACTTTGGAGAGAAAAAGACTTGGTAGATGCTCAAGGAGCATTTTTATTGGCCACATTTATTTCGGGACGTGCACCACTTTGTGGAACGGTGTGCGACATGCAAAAAGGCCAAGACCCGAACATTACCCCAAGGTCTTTACTTGCCTTTACCGGTGCCCGACCACCCATGGCACGACATTAGCATGGACTTTGTTCTCGGACTCCCACGAACAAGCCGAGGCAAGGATTGCATTATGGTCATGGTCGACCGATTTTCGAAGATGGCGCACTTTGTGGCGTGTGCCAAGACCGCCGAAGCCACGGTCATCGCCGAGCTATTTTTCAAAGAAATTGTCCGGCTTCACGGCATGCCCCATTCAATCGTGTCCGATCAAGATGGAAAGTTCCTTAGCACTTTTTGGAGGACCTTATGGGCACGACTCGGCACAAAGCTTCTTTTTAGCACGGCATTCCACCCGCAAACGGACGGCCAAACGGAGGTAGTCAACCGATCACTCGGCTCACTCCTCCGAACCACAGTGGATACGAGGATCTCGACATGGGATCTTCAATTGTCATTCATTGAATTCGCCTACAACCGGTGCCGCCACAACACCACGGGTATGACTCCTTTTGAGGTTGCTTACGGTTTTAATCCATCCACACCTATGGATTTACTTCCATTGCCGATCAAGGAGCATACCAACACCGACGGCCATGATAAGGCCGAGAAGATCCGTCAATTGCACGAGAGAATAAAGAAGCGGATCGAGAAGAAAAATGCCAAGTATGCTCAAGCGGCCAACCGAGGCCGAAAAGAGAAAATTTTTAAAGAAGGAGATTTAGTGTGGCTTAAGCTTCGGTACTTCATTTTTAAAGGATCGAAGCTCCCTCTCGATAACTCCCCTCCGGTGAGTCATATCCGGCCGAGCGTTATCAACCCTCGAGTGTTCATCGGTGAGTCATATCCGAGAAGACATTCAAGGTCTACCGAGTTCAATACTTTGATCGCTCAAGTATTGAATTGCCTACATCCATCTCCTTACACCGTCTTCATCCCCGAGCCTTCAAACTCCTCCACAAGCCGATTCCGGTCCATACATTCGCCACCGAGTCATCCCCACATTCTATCGAACCATTCCATATCTTCCACCACCAAATACCCTCATTCCTACCACATTACGCTTCCGCAAACGCCATCCTAAATTGAACTGAGCCAATTTGCCGATCACCATACACGCGATCTTCCCGGTTACGTGAAAAGCGACAAGTCCGACAAAGTGTGTGCGATCCTGGTGCCCGCTGCACACCAGGGCTTAGGGCTTTGTGCTTAGCGCATAGGGCATAGGTCTTAGGGCTTAGGTGACACGCGCCAAGATGCGGAGGTGTCGGGAAGAGAGGAGATGACAACAATCTGCCGAGAGAAAGAAAGGTAGGCAGCAACAGGAGATTGAAGCAAGGACAACTCCAAACGCATACAGGGGCTTTAGCTAGAAATTATATGACTTAAACCTTTGAGAGTGGGCTAAGTTTTTCCAAATTTACAGCTTCAAAACACGTGCGGATCAATAAAATACATGGAGCCAATTTTAGGTGCACAAACCGACAAAGCTGAAAGAAACAGTGTAGGGGTGTTGGGGAGACTTCTGCACAACTTCCAATGCAGTGAATCTGGGAGAGTGGAAATTGGTAAAACTTAACTTCAAAGAAGTGGGAAGAAATTGCAAGTAGTTTGAGTGGAAAAGCATGGGTAGATTGGAAGATATGCAGGATAGAAAATTGGTGGACAGAACTGCCCGATTTCAGGAGTTCGGGTAGAAGGCAGTGGAAAAAGCATGCATAACTCTTGATGGGGAGGCGCCGTGGATAAACGTAAAAAACAGTTATTTCAAGCCATGAAATAGAAACTCACAGCCATAAATTTGGGGACTTTTGTTCACGGAAAACAGAAATGGCACGAATTGGACTTTTGTTGCACAAATTCACTCGGGTAAGCACCAAAAACAGCAACCAACACCAAAGACAAACACAAATGCAAACAACAAATGGAGGAAGGCTATGGGATTTCTAGGCTCGCTTTGCTTCCTAAACAAGTGAGGAAGGAGGTTGGAATAAGGTTTAGTGAACCTAGCTAATCACCAACACCAAGACAAACAAGAATCAAGGATGTTACTCACCTAGATTCCCAAATGCCGTGAGAAAAAGGAAGGGCTTGAGAGCTTCAAAGCTTCTTCAATTTACCAATGTCTTTTTTCTGCCTTTCATTCAACGTGGAAGAGGGTTTCATACACCCTCAAAATTACACAAAAGAAATAAAAAAAATAAACCTAAATTAGGGACCAATGAGTGACTAGAGTAGGAGTTAGGTGAGAATTGGGTCCCACCAAGCCTCTTATCCAACCACATGGCACTTTCAACTAAAACCACGTCCCAAGCATATCTAAAAAAGAAGGATAAAAAGGAAGTTAGGATTCTCTCCCTGGAAAGGCGACTTTGGTTCCACCAAAAACCCATTTCCGGCGCTTCCTCCCTCGGGCTCTCTTCTCGGATTTTCTTGCAAACCATCACCCGATCCTCACCTCCTCGGCTATTTCCTCTACCGCGGGAGTTGTCTGGTGAGATTCATCTACGAAACTACTTCAAATTTGCTATCACGGAGTGACATTTTGTTTCTCTCATCCCGAAAGATTTTCGGATTAGAAAAAGCCGAAAGTTGTTCTCTCATAGGAGTTTTTGATCCATCTCCCCTCGGGGAGTCGTTTCCCGAAAGTATTCCCGGCTTCTCCCTCCATTTTCTCCATTACTTCTTCATTATTGGTTCGCAAATGGTTAATTAAGGCCGTCGCTGGAAACATTCAGAGGTGTTCTACTTCAGAAAACCATTCTATCGTTTTACCATTATCATCCTCTCCCAAACCTCTCCACTTAATATCTCCACATCCGCTCCATCCTTTGGCTTAATTTTACCTATCACGGCCTCCCCTCCCTTCCATCATTCCGATTTTACAACCCTTTTACCTCGATTCTCACTTTGCCATTTTTCCTTAGCCGGAATCCTTCAACAACCGGTCACCGGAAATCCATCGGCGTTCCCTAACTCCTTCCCCTGAACTTTTTGTCGTTTTGCGCCCATCCCCACGCCGGACACCCCCACCTAGCCGCCGGACATTCCCTCATCATCACATTTGTCGTTTTGGGCCAATCCCTTTCTGCCGGTCATCCCACCCCGGCCGCCAAACAACCTACCCGGACATCCCTCTAGGCGGCTTGTCGTTTTGTGCCCATCCCCCTCCTGCCGGGCATCCCTCTAGGCGCAACGGTATACCCATTCTGTTCATGCTAGCCGCTGCCCCCTCAGTCCCTCACCAATCCGCCAGGCCATTTCTTCCGTACCCATGTAGAATATTAAATTATATTCTCCCCGGTTGACATCTTCTTTGCCGGCCCCCTCTCCACAAAGTTTGGCCGAGCTCCCACCTACCCCCCTCCTCCCATTCGGCAATCCCTCCCGTACTACCCTCCCCTTCCCTCCACTCCCCCACTACCTGACAACCGAGTCTATCTACACGGGCTGCCATCCACGTGTCGTCCTGGCCCACCCAGCCGCCGCAACCGAATAGCCATCATTCCTCCCCTATGGATTTAATCCAAAGGAAAAAAATCAACAAAAAAGCCTCCAAGGTCAAAGAGTCCTCGGCCGAGTCAAATACCTTCCCCCCATCCCCGACCCCACCAC
>QAOC01017395.1:0-150008 GCA_003255005.1 Begonia fuchsioides
ACTTGCGGTTTAATAACGACACACGCATTACACCCAACAGGTAGCTTTGGCTGGACCAAACGGGGCCGGTAAAAGTAGGCTCCTGAAGCTGACAACAGGGGAATTGGTTCCTCTTGATGGCATAATCACCTTAGGATTGCCGATGAAGAATTTATCAGACTGGGCCTGAAGCCGTGTTATATTAGCAAGGCTGGCCTGGAGACAGCCCCAGCTGCAGCTCCTGGACGAGCCCACGAATCACTTAGATATCTATCTTCCAGCAGCTATTTCTCGGTTAATTTATCGTCATGTGCTGCAAAACTATGTGCGGATTGAGTGGAATTTCCTAAACCATTTTCAAGAAAATCAACCAACGGAGAGTTAGTTCATCTAATCCTTAATACTATAAAAATTACTCTCTTATGACGTCATCCACACTTTGAGAACCCCTGGCTCATCTGTGAAATGCCCAACATTCATTTTTTACAATTTGTTTTATTACATGATGATAAAAGGGAAAAAAACTAAATGTAAAATTCTCCATTTTACATACTCTCAAGGATCCTATGGAGCTCACATGGTCGACAAGGAACGGCCAATGCGCCGTCGTGATCGAACCCGTACTCTTCCGCAGCTTGTTCTAAAAGCCTCAAGAAACTTGGGTGCGTTAAGAAATTCAGAGGGACCACGAATCGTTTCGGTTGATCTCCGTCGACGGCCACCACAGCGAAATGACCTTCTTTTACGTCGTCCGGGACTGAGGCTGAGTCACCTTCTTCTTCGATAGCGTAGTAGGTCTGTTTTCTCCCCAGTGATAGGGTTCTCTGAAGCCTCTCCACAGCTATCTTCATCTTTACAATCCCGGTCGTTTTCTTTCCGCTGGATCTGAATATGGCCATTTTTGTTGATGTTTCTTTTCTTCTTCTTTTTTTCACGTGCTAAGCAGGGCTTGGTTGTGGCTTATACATAGGGTCTTTGAGAAAGAGAGAGAGGGAGAGAGAGAGAGAGAGAGACTAGCCAAAAAGGACGTTTCATGATAAGTTGAATGCCGAGAGGTCACGTACTCACATGCATTGGTCTCCAGTTTTTATCTCTACCGGACGTCAAAATCCGCCGTTAAAAGTACATTACTGTGGTACTTATCCAGATATTATAAAACTCCATCTGAGTATCTCCGTCGACTCATCCATTTCTCACCGAAAAGCTCCCGTTTAACAATCATCTCTTCTTGTTAGCAAATATTCTGCTTTGCTTTGGTCTTTACTATTATCCTTGTTCAGTCTTCTTAAGCTCAGACGTGATAACGATTGACGAGTAAAGAGAGGTCGAGAAAGAAACGTGGGGGGTGATCACCTTTTTTAATTCTCGTGGTTTTGAACTAAGAAGCACATAAAGTGAAAGATACTGTTCATCAACCAACTCTGAAACGTGTTACAAAATTTTCACATTATTATCAGAAATTGCCGATAAAGACTCCATAGAGCAGTTCATATCTTTAAGCACATTTACACGGCACTGATGAACATGGATGGGAACAGACATTGTAGAGTGCTTTTCGATCATAAATTCTGAAGTTCACTCAACCTTTCAATCCATTTCTGGCACTTTTAAGAACATAAAACTTACGTTGTATTTTTTACCTTCTATCGGAAATTATGAGCCCCACTTTGAAAATACAATTCATGCAGAAATTACAGAGCCGAAGACAGGTCGAGAGGAGTGATAGTACGATGTCTATGCAGTCAGAAGAAAAAAAGTTGCAGGCTCTGAAGTTTTGGACGACCCACCACAGCTTTTCCAAAAGGCACCTTATTCACACGCCTTGATCTTTGTATGAATGCAGTACTGGTATTATAAATATATATTTATGCCTTGATTCCTTCTCTCAAACTTACTTGCACCATTTGAATTGGTTTGTTCCTGTTCAAGTTATAGGTTAGAATGATTGTTTATTAAATTCAATGAATAAATAGTAATAAAATTTGTTAGTTTTTTATGGTAAATTTTGACTGACTTTTGGAACGGTCGCCAAATTTCATATGTGACCTATGAATTTTTATACTCCAGATGTGTAGTTTCTAATGGTTCAAGTTTCAAGTTATTCCGAGTAATATGAAAGAAGTTATTATCATTTTAGTAATAATAAGTAAAAAAATTATTAGGAGAGATATAGAAATAAATAATGTAATAGTTATTATTTTATTTAATTTTGTTTGTAAGATAATTTATGTCACTTTTCTATTATATATAGTAGTTGAACGAAATGAAAAGAAGACAAAAGACTACAAATTATTCACTCTTCCACATTTTATTCTTTTTCTTCTCTAAAAATTATATTTTCCAAATTCTATTTTTTTTCAAGAATGACTTGTCAAAGAGTGCCTATTTCACCTGGCAAGTGCCTAATCTCTTCTTGCTCGAATTAATTTGAGATGAACGCATCACTTGTAGTATTTCATTTCTGAAGCAAAACTTATGATAAGGTCACGCAAAATCTAACTTGAAAGCAAAAAAATATTATAAGAGTGTAAGTTCCGAGAAACCCACCTTCACAATATTATTCACTTTGTTATTGAGCTATGCTTGAAGCTCATTATGGTAGTTAGAAATATAGCTAGCTCGTCACCAAATTCTACTTTGGTTAAATACTCTCGATGAGATAAGTTTTAGTCATAAGTACTCAGCCTATTAATGTTTCTATCACGTATTTTTGTGTTGAATATGTTTACTGCAAATACAAAATAGTAATTTTCACATGAAATCTCACTGCCCTTCATTTCCCACTTTTAGAATTTGATTTTAACTTCTGGCAATGGTCAGAAATCAAGATCAGGCTGGAAGAAATGGCAGTTCGAGATATCAAAATGTGGATGAATATTCGATAAACAAGTACAACATTAAAAGCCTATATATATAAAATTTCATTTCACTTTTAGCTTCCGCTGTGAGCTGAACTCAATTACGGCGACTTCTCTTGATTTTACGACAAAATCTGGAAAACCAAATCAGGATGACACGAGTCCATAGCGAAAAATGTTTCATCATTGAATGAACAGATGGGCATTTCTATCATATGTAATACAACCAAAAAAGAAAAAGAAAATCAAATCTATAATTCAGAAAAAGATATAGTGAAAAAAGTGTGGGAGGGGGTCCTCTCCAAATGCCTTTTAACATGGATTTTGTCCAATTTATTGAATATTAAACTCAATGAATAAGAGTAATAAAAACATGTCAGTTTTTTATCATAGATTTCAACTAATTTTTGGAAGAGCAAACGGTCACCAAATTTAACGTGTGACCTATGGATTTCTATACCCAAGATCTCTAAGTTTCATTAGTTTACGTTTTAGGTCATTCCAAGTACTGTGGAGAAAAAGATGATCGTTTTAATAACGAAAGGTCAAAATATTATTGGAGAAGTTTTTAGAAATAATTAGTATAAGAGTTACTATTTGATTTAATTTCATTTTTAATGTTATTTATGTCACTTTATATTATAAATAGTGGCTGAATGAAATAAAAATTAGACAAGAGTCCACAAGTTATTTTCGCTTCCAAATTTTGTTTTTTCTCCTCTCAAGAAACTTAGTTTTCTAAATTGTGATATCTTTCAAATTGGCATCAGAGCTATGTTGACCTATGGGAGCTCGAAGTTGTAGCAAATGCCTTGCCATGACTCACCAAGATAAAATACGACAATTGGAGTATTAAAATGTGTGTTTTACTAGTGCACAAAATGCGAGAAAAGTAGTCGAAAATGGATACGAGGAACAAAAAAATATTAGTTCTTCCACAACAAACCAATTGAAAGTATTGAAAGAAATGCGAATGAAGGATAAAGTTGTTCTCCATCTCTTATTCCAAGCGGCAGACGAGTCAAGTTTTGAAATGATTGCTAGTGCATCAACTTCGAAGGAAGCATGAGATACTTAACAAAAAGTGTTTAGATGTGTCGATCAAATAAAAAAAGTGCGTCTTCAAATTCTACAAGGCGAGTTGGATGAAGGACTCGGAAGACATACCTAGCTACGTCACTCGTAGCTACAAGGCGTGTGCAAATGGTAGTGAATCAACTCTAACAAAATGGAGAAACTCTCACAGAAGCAAGAGTTGTGGAGAAAATTCTCTGATCATTGACAAATGATTTTGAGAATGTCATATGTGCAATCAAGAAGTTAAAGAACTTGGAACAAATGTCCATTGATGAACTTGTAGGCTCTCTTGAAGCGCATGAACAATGAAAAAAGAAAAATAAAGAAGAGGTTTTGGAGGAGGCCTTACAAAAAAAATGATCCTCGAGGAGGATAAGGCGTTGTATATGCAATACAACAGAAGAAGAGGACGTAGTGTTGAAGATCAGAGTTTTGATCGCAGAAGAGGTCGTGGTCGTAGAAATAACTATTAAGAAAGAGAACAAACGGGCCAACGAAATTGGCGTGGACGAGGCTGCACTCATGGAAGAGGTGGTCGATTAAATTGTCAAAATGTCAAATGTTACAACTGCGGCAAATATAGACACTATGCAAATGATTGCTACTTCGAGAAGGAGGTGGAAGAAAACGTGAATCTAGTCGCGGAAGATGAGAACAAAGATGGTGGTGTTCTCATGATAGCCCATGAAGACTCCACTCCAAATAGCGATATGGTAAGATACCTTGACATCGTTGTTAGCAATCATATGTGTGGGCACAAACATCTCTTTGTGATATGCCAGAGATAAGAGAAAGACATGTGCCTTTTGGAGTTGCATCGAAAGTCTTAGTCAAATGTTGAAGAAAAATATATTTTTCTCAAAAGGATGAAAAAAAAATATCATAGAAGATGTCTACTTCGGAATTGAAGAGCAATATTCTTAGCATGAAGCAATTATTAGAGAAAGGGTTCGGTTTTCATGAATGACCAGATGTTAAACTTGAAGGATAAACATGGTCGGTTACTCGCGCATGTGGAGATGACAAAAATTCGGTTGTTCAAACTCAACTTGAAAGATATTCAAGAGATAGCAACGAAGAAAATCGTCAATGAGCTATCCCATATTGATTTTGCTAAAAAGTTTTGTAAAAGTTGTGTACTTTGAAAGCAAACAAGGGCACATTTTCAAAAGAAAGTCCGATATCGTGCACGGAAACCTATCGAATTGGAAAAAACTGAGGCATTTTAGATGTTCAAAAAAATTCAAGGCGATGGTGGAGAAGACGATCATAAAAGTTTGAGTTTAATAAATAAATTTGTTGAGTATTAAACTCAATAAATAAGAGTAATAAAAGTCTGTCAATTTTTTATAGTAGATTTCAACTGACTTTTGGAAAGACAAACAAACACCAAATTTAACGTGTGACCTATGAATATTTATGCCCGGATGTCTAGTTTCCATTGGTTTAAGTTTCAAGTCATTTCGAGTAATGTGGATAAATGTATGATCATTTTAGTAACAAAATGTCAAAATATTATTAAGGGAGTTTTTAGAAATAATTAGTATAAAAGTTACTATTTAATTCAATTTCGCTTCCAGTGTTATTTATGTCACTTTATATTATAAATAGTGGCTGAATATAATAAAAATGAGGCAAGAGTCCACAAGTTATTTTCTCTTCTAAATTTTGTTCTTTCTACTATCAAGAAACTTATATTTCTAAATTCCGATTTCTTTCACAATATTCCTCGTCCACTCTCACCAAATCTCTTTAAATTTCCCGATCTTCGTGAATGTCTTTCATATTGTTTGTTTCAGATAGAAAATCTTACATTTTAGCAATCAAAACTCAAGTTCTTGTTAATTTATCCACATATAATATGTACAGTAAAACAAAGATAATGTTGCGCTTCTTCAATTATATTGCATTATGATTACATAAAGTATTGAAATATCAATGGAAATGTTGAGATGGATATTATTTCCGTAGATGATTTCATGACTTAATTGTCACAAGAGTTGCTTTGTGCACTTCCGGTTCGGTGAGGGGTCGGTTTTAAGTGAAAATGGACACTTTGTGCTTGATCTCTAGCTTACAAAAGTCCATGAGAGTTTAGATCTAAATATGTAATCTGGTTAATTAATTGATGAAAATCATGAGATACATGATCACTTTCTCTGATTAAGAGAGCAATGGAATTAGGTTTTCTGTTTGCTCTGTTGGAGGGAAATTAGCTTTGATACCACTTTGTCGGAAAAGAGAATATTAGAAAGAGGCTAAGAGCTTTTGAAGGAGAGATTTCTATTTTTAAAATTTTTTTAGTGAACAACTTGAACACACTACTTGGAGACTCCACTCTTAGGCTCTATACTTGGCCACTCCTCTTGGAACACTCTCGAGAGACTTGATACTCTATTCTTTGGACCTTTAGGCATACAAATTCTAAGACTTAGACTCTTGTTTATAGTGGTGACACATCCTCAATCGATGGTTAGGATTATGCCACCTCAACTCTAATCTAGTGATGATTATTGACTCACTAGAATATTCTAGAGAAGAGTTCTCTAGAATATGGTAATCTAGGTCCTTCTCTGACTTTCCACAAGCTTCTGTAAAATTCTTCAAGCTTTCATCATCTTCTACTTGCTTCTTAAATCTTCCATAAGCTTCTTTAAGCTTCTTTAATCTTCTAGAAGGTTCTTCATATTTCTCCAAACTTCTATAGTCTTCTTCAAGCTTCCATAAAATTCTTCGACATTCTTAAAGTTTCTCAAAGAAATCAAGTTTATATTTTAACGTGCTCAGCTTTTCAATGGCGCCAGCTTTCACGTGAATCTATCAACACCTGCAAACACATAGAGAAAGACATAGATAGATTAGGTTTATGGGAGAAGATATTTGTTTCTGCGAAGTTATTACACTGTAGGCCAATGAATCAGCTATAACCTACAACCGTTATAAATGCAAAAGCCTCATGTTTTGATTTTTAAAAGCAAATCAAAATATTGAATCTCGAAAAAGGATGATTGATGACTCTTCAAACTTGTATCAATAGTTAATATTGAAGTTATTTCCTCCACCCATCTATCTCTCCCTTATTTTTCTCTCTCTAAAAAGGGTGGGTGAAGAGCACAAGATACAAATACCATAATGTTGCTCGAAAATGTAATCGCTAAAACGTAAGAGCACGTGTCGCAACGTAGTAATAAAAATATCGATCCCACAAAGACAAGTCAAATCTCTAATTTAAAGAATAAATTGCAAAGTATCATAAAGAATAGAATAACATTAAAAGTTTGATTTTTATATCTATTTTCTACTCCTAGATTAAACAATTAATTAAAGTGTTTAACTAATATCTTAAATTAAGCAGAAACGTAAAGTTGGTGGTCGAATTGAGAATTTATAAGAATCTCGACTAGGACTTTCAGTAAATTGATTTACTTGAACTGCCCTCGGTGGGTACTGCAGCATTAGTCACAACATCAGTTTAGTTCCGGTCCGAACACTTAATAAATCAGGGCTGGTGTTGCCTCTATGGTTGAGTTTAAGAACAAGTTCGATTTGACCGCACTAGGTTGGAATGAACATGATGAAAACACTCCTAGCTAAACTGTGTCACTCGATCTAACCACCTAATAGTTTTAATACACGTCTTAGCAACATGCAAGGATGTATTGTCGTGTTGTCCTAAATAATATCAATGCAAAACAATAATTTCGTAAATAGCACTTAGCAATCGCGCAAGGGTGTATTGTCGAGATTGCTCGAGAAATAATCACAGCAAATCAAAGATATATAAGCTCTTATTAAAACAGATTCTAAAAGATCGCATGCAATTTCATTAAGCAAATTAATATTTGAAAAACCCTAATTTTAATTCAAACGAAATTGTTCTCCAATAACTATCATGTCACACCCCGTAAAACTTTACTTAAAAAAATGACTGCGGTAAAATTTGTCTTCCTTTAAAAATGTTCCTCTTGAATTCTTTTTCGTGAAAACACAGCGGAAGTCTTTAATTAGAAATTGTAGTAAACCCGACATTTACTTGAAATAAGATATTGTTAATCAAAATATCTATCAAATAAAATACCGCAAAGCTCATATAATATATATTTTAATCAAAACGCTTAATATACATAATAAACATCTTTACACAACATCATTTAACAAAACTAAACTTTTAAAACACAACATTGTTCAAAGGTAAACACTCCAAAATACTTCAAATGTACATCTTGATATCCACACCGGTCGGCACTTAACGATTCAAGCTTCCCGCACCGGATTCGCCTCCTCCACGACATGATCGTTACATCGAACATGGAGGGCTAAGTCCTTCACCAAAATCTTCATCACCTACATCACAAAGCATAACCTATGAGCCTAAAGCTCAGTAAGTAATCGAATCAGCCTATATGCCTAACATGAGCATGACGTTTCTTGAAAAATATGCACATTCATTTCGTTCTTTATCGTTATCTTGACTTAACTTGACATGTGTGGGCGTCACATCGTATGAAGGTGAATAGGCACCATATGGCCTCCATGAGGCAGCCAAATTCCACATTCTCCCATATCTTGATATTGACTTTACATACATTTATGCATTGGATGATGAATGTGTCTCATACCACCTTCATCATCCGTTGGGTGACATTTTAAAAACATGCATGAGAAAACATTTTCGTATCTTTCATAAAACATGATGCATGGACATGATTCATACATATGCTTGACATGACAACATAATTTAAGTACAAGCAACATAATATATCAAACATCTCTCAAGTCAATCGTAATAAACATTCCTAGTAAACTTGACTTGACTTAACTCTTGACTTATGATAATACATAAACATCAAACAATGTCAATCAAGCACCAATCAAACCCAAAGCACTTGGGTCGGTGTACGGTGCGATACACCCCAACAGAATATCATCAATAACATTATCATAAAAACAAACAACTCCTAAGACATTCTTTACTTAATGGATATCTAAGTAATCAAACACATTATCCTTATGCCCTATCCTTTGTGATGTAGTCCCACAAGGGGCCAAACATATGCAATGATTACTTACCTTAGGTTCTTTGCTTCAATGAACCGAATTGATCAACCACCGTTCTCCAATTGACAACCCTAATAAAGAATTACCAAATCAAATTTTAAATATTCTGCCATGATTTTATAGCCTAGTGTAAAGACCATTACTCACACGATACTAATCTAATGGACTCAAACTATGTGCCATAATCTCCGTTTAGGTGTCAATTGCATTTCATTAAAAGACACAAAAATCAATTGATCACCCGAACATCATGCAAAACGCTTAACTACAAAACTGCTCCAAACATTCCAGAATTGAAATCTTTATTTTTACAGCCACTTACAAATTTCATAACTTTTTCTTTACATATTCCATTACAGTACTTAAAGGGGATACCTCTTTATTAGGATGTCTGTTACATTTTTTCAAAAGACATAAACTCCAATAAACCAACAGAACATTCCCAAAACAATTCAACTATAAAACTGGGCAGAAGAACATTTTCGTATAACTGTTTCTGTTCAAAGAGTAACTTCCAAATTAGATAACTTAATCTGTAAAGATCCAATTTTAGTAAATCGAACGATATTATCTTTTTTTACTTGTCTACTACAACTTTGTAGAAGACAACAAACTCAGAAAACCATCACAACAATTCGGAATTTCCAAAACCCTAGAACTTGTCCAGATTCTCGTTTTTTTCCAAATAACTTTGCATAAGATTCAAAACAATACACAATTCCAAATCTTATTCTGCTCCGAATTGAAATTACATCTTCTAGGTCTAAATTAAATACCTTAGGATGTGTAGAATTTTGATAGAACCCTTTTCCTTGCTGGGTCGTTCTCTTCTTCTTTACCGATTACTAGAGATAGTGCACAAAACACTAATTTGTTTTGCACAAGTGCTGCCAATTCTTCCAATTCACCCCTTGAGCTCATTGAATGAGAGAAAACCAGAGGAGAAGAAGAGGGTTTTGTGGTCTCCTTATCACGTAAAGCTCTCTTTCATAATAAACAAAAGAGAGAGAAATAAAGTGGTGGTGTGAAGCTTAAAAAAACATGAGGTGTCACCATCCAAGCTAACCATCTCTTAATCCACGTGGCACTTTCCTATTGGTCTATCTTTAATTAATCATAGATTAACTTCCTTAAAAATTCAATTAAAAATTTAACATTTCAGTAATAAAGTGTCGACCTCTCATTCAAGGTGTCACCCTTAACCAGCCTGAGAGTTCAACGTATTGACCTTTTAATTGTTTCGTAACTTTTTCTCAACTCTGATTTTCATAATTCAAAAACCCATAGTTTTCTCATTGAGTTGACTTTAACTTTGTAGAATACATAAACTTCAAAATAATAGTTTAACATAATCAAATATACAAAATACCAAACATCGCTCAAAAGTCCATAACTCTATAGTCCAGATTTCTTTTACCAACTTCAAATGAGCATAACTTTCTCTACACAACTTCAATAGAGTGGATTTACCTATCAGTCTTCTTAACTAGATGTCTACTACAACTTTTTAGAAGAAACCTTTGCCAATTAGGCTCTTCTATGGCATGATATGATTCGAACACAGAAATTGTTCCGTTACAAAATTATAACCCAAAATTTGTTACCAATTCTTGGGTTCTAAGATTCATAACTTTCTTGATATGTTTCCAATTTAAGATTCTTGTTTTTGTAGTTTCATTTGCTAATCTATTAAATTCCATTAGAAGAAACCAACTCCATGTGAAGACCCTAAAACCTCAGAATTAGGTAAATACCAAAACTGTTTCCGATTCGTCAATTCATTACTTCCAATGTGTAATTTTGTCTTCATATTCATCTTTTCTTAGCTAATTTCATTATTTAACCATAAAACATTATATATTCGCATAATGTTATTGTACATCAAAAAGTTGGGTGTTACAATCAAGAGTTCATATAATTCACGGAAGTTAAAACGAAAAGCAAAGGGAGAGAATTTTGGTCATCGCTGTCGAAAGTCGTTGGTCGCACAACCTCGTTCTCTCGATGCCGTGATCGCCGCCGTGATCGCTACTGTGATCGCTACTTGATCATGAATCCGGTTCTCCAATTCTAGCACACTCAATCCGTAGTATTCTCGTTCCTTTATGTAGACTACGTGCAACTCGAGCAAATTTGGGAAGTTGTTACGATTTGAAAGAAGATCTGAGTCGGTTTGGAAAGAGGTTGATATTAAGAAAGATTTCCAAATCTTCAAAGATATTCTTGTTTCCAAATTTGAATTTGAATTGATTCTTCCTTCTTTTTCATGATTCTTCCAGCTTATATCCACATTAATCTTCTGTAATTGCATGAAAATAAAAATCCCATGATAATAAAAATATACAAAATATCGGGCAAAATCACGTAAAAACAGCATCACTGATGCTACACAGAATGTTGTGGCATCGCTGCAGCATTATACCTAAAAATCCAATTATTTCAATTAAATCATTACTGATTCCTAGCAATTTGACCACTAAAACCACGTGATTATTAAATCTTTTCGAGACTTAACACATAACCATCTGTTCCCACGAAAAAGAGGACAATATGGACAGCAATCTCAGATTAAAGGTCATCTTTTTTGAGATTGGTGTATCCAAGAACCAGAAGATTAACACCATATTGCATGTGATCCTAATAGAATCCAAAGAAGGGTTGATCAAATAGTGCATGCGACCGCAACTGTTTTCTCCTTATAAATGCCAACCATCTTCAGAAGAATACAATGTGATTTTACATGTCAGTTCTCTTTCACCATATAAGAAATTGAAAAGGCATTGGTTTACGGCTTTCATCGAACACTTGTGCAACATGTTTTCGTTGTTTTGATCCATTGGATCTACCGACAACTTCACTTGATGCATACAATGCAACAGTAGCAGAAATAAGAACGATTTGTGAAGGTGCGGGGGACTGAAGTTCATAAAAAGAATTGACAAGAGATTTGTGGAATCATTATTGCCAGGTCGCACTTTTAGCTTCATGTTGAGAATCTAAAACCCAAATTCATGTCTAAGTTCACGCTCGGGGAACGAATCTAATAAAAGATCAAAGCAACTATGGAGCTAACTGGTGAACCTTCAATCAACCTTATTTTTACATATAATTAGGTGAGGAAGTTATTTTTCTTACAAATGCATTTATGTTATTGCTACAGTTATTCACCTGCTAACGCAACTGAAAAGGAGCATAATACAGTCAGCCATCTATGTTTGTTGTTGGCCATAGGCTGTGTCAACAAAATATGTGCATAGGAACGTACGATGGTACCTCTTGGAAACTTGAGCAGTTTTGATGGATTTCCAATCCATATTTATGAAACAGGCTGTTGGAGTTGTTGAGTATTAAATTCAATAAACAAGAATAAAAAAAACTCATCAAGTTTTTATAGTAAATTTCAACTGACTTATCAAAGAACAAACAACCATCAAATTTAATGTATGACCTATGAATTTCTATGTCTTGGATGTCTAGTTTTCATTGGTTCAAGCTTCAAGTCATTCTAAGCATCATGAAAGAAGTTATGATGGTTTTAGTAACTAAAAGTCAAAAATATTATTATAGGAGTTTTTACAAATAAATAGTATAAGAGTTGCTATTTTATTTTATTTTATTTTTAATAGTATTTATCACTTTGTATTATAAATGGTAACCGAATGAAATGAAAAATAGACAAGATTCTACAAGTTATTTCCTCTTTCATATTTTGTTCTTTCTTCTTTATAAAAACTTGATTTTCCAAATTCTGATTTCTCTCAAGTAAAACACGCATTTTAATAATCCAATTATCGTATTATAAATAGTGACTGAATGAAATGAAAAAGTAGACAAAATTTCACAAGTTATTCTCTCTTCCATATTTTTTTTTCTTTCTCCTCTCTAGAAACTTGGTTTTCCAAATTCCGAATTCTCTCAAGTAAAGCACGCATTTTAATAATTCAATTGTCGTAGTTTGTCTTGGTGAGTCGTGGTAGCGGCATTTGCCATACCGTTGAACTCTCATAGTTTGACATAACTCTGATACCAAGCGGTAGATGAGTCGAGTTTTAAGAAGATTGCTAGTGCATCAACTTCAAATTAAGCATGTGATACTTTGCAAAAAGTGTTCAAATGTGCCGATCGAGTCAAACAAGTGTGCCTTCAAACTCTACGAGGTGAGTTGGAGTCCATGAAGATGAAGGACTCAAAATATGTATCTAGCTACGTTAGTCATATGAAACAGTAGCAAATCAACGTCAACAAAATGTAGAGACTCTCACGGATGCAAGAATTGTGGAAAAATTATCTGATCATTGAAAAATGATTTTGAGAATGTCGTATGTGCAATCGATGAGTCAAAGAACTTGGAAGAAATGTGTGTCGATGAACTCGCATGGTCTCTTGAAGCTCATGAACAACGAAAGAATAAGAGGATCTGAGGTTAATTTTATTGTATTCGTTGTCTGCTTCATTCGGTACTTTTGAAGATACGATTCTACACAGTAGGGAAAGTCTAGCTCTTAAAGAAGTTTATGATGCTTTGTTGCCAAATGAGGAGATGAAACAAATTATTGTGGGATCTGAATCTCGAGGAGATGAACTAGTCGTTCGGGATAGAACAAGAGATTCAAACAATAGAGGCGGTTCGAGGGGCTTATCAAAGTCAAAAGACTGGGATATAACATGCTTCTTCTCCAAGAAGAATGAGCAAATTAAATATGAGTGCTGTGAATTGCATAATGTTAAGAGAGCTACTGAGAAGAGAAAACAATCAATGGCGTTCGATGAAGCTATTGTCACAGAAGAAGATGATATGGAGATCTCTTGTAGTGTTAGAAGAAAACTTGGAATCAAACAGTTAGTGGAGATCTCTTGTTCGATTCATATGAGTTATGATTGAAATTTGTTTTTGGCATATGTGATAGTTTCAGAGTGTGTTGTGTTAATGGATAACAACACACCTTGTTAGGTAGTTGGAGTTGGTACTATCAGGATTTAGATGTTTGATGGAGTTGAGAGAACGCTTGGTAATGTGTGACATTTCCGATTTTAGAAAAGATCTGATCTCGTTAAGTACTTTGAATGCAAAAGAGTACAAGTACAACGATGTAGTTAGAGTGTTAAAGATCAGTAGGGGTGTTGTCATCATGTTAAAAGGACATACAAGGTCTGTAAATTTATACATATTACAATGTTCTACAATGACATATAGTAATGTTGTGAAGTTGTGAAATTCACCTTCTAAAAGATTGACTCAAAAGAAGTCTAGCTCTCAGAAAAATTTAAGTTAGTATTTGATAGTGCGTCATAGCAGGTAAGTCAATCTATTACAAATATTCAGTCACGAGTTACAGTTTTACGATGGAGTTGTATTGTCAAAGAGAGAATCGAATGGAAAGTTAAAACTCTAGAGCGATATGATGAAACTGTGAGTTATGCACTAAATGTGTTTGAGTGTAACGATTCCTGTGTGGAGTCTTCGACATGTTCATACGCAATTTATTACGACGAATTTGATAGTTTAGTGATGCCTTGGAGAAGTAGGAGATGCGATTTCTTCTTAAGTTTAAGCAAGACTTAAACTTGATCGACGTCGAATGTTGAGCTGGCCAAGGAGGGGTCTTTGTAGAAGAGGAGGTTGTTATTTATATTTTTTAATGAGTTTTACAAATTTGTGATCTTACACTAGAATTTCTTTGAAGACGTAGTTTGTTGATTTCAGAGTTTTGGATTTGCTTTGTATTGGGCCGAACATGCCGTTGGATCTCTCATGGTGAAATTCGTCTCAATGTGGTGATTGTTGAAATTTGATACCCAAGATTTAGATTGGCTGGATCGGTCATATATATTCAATATTAGAGTTTTAAGTTTATTTTTTATGTAGTGATGTTTGAGTTACAAAACTCAGTGTCCATTGATTTTCTTCTTAGTGAATTTCTCATATGCTCGTAGTTTTTTCCCATTTAGAGTTTTTCACGTAAATCTTGGTGCTCCTATATTTTTGCATTATTTTCTTTTTCTGGATTGTTGGTGTTGGATTCTCGGCAAAAACTTGTGTCCCTCAAACGCTTTAGCTAAAATTTATGACTGGAGTTCCCTATATATCTTCCTAGCCAAATCAGTCAAAACTAATTTTTAACTGTCTCTTCTTGTGTTTTCCTCAACAAACCCCCAAATGTGATGTTTGGCACATGTAAATGCCTATAGTAAAAACATATACTCTTCAACATTCTACTTCTTCGACACTCTTGCCGAGGAGTGGATATTATAAACTAGGTTGAATTCCCTTTCAAAATAATTTCTGCTGTTATATGGAGAACAAGCACTAACCTTTCTTGCAGGAAGCTTGGGTTTAAAATCACTTCATTTAGCCCATATGTGACAAGAGCATTGAAACAACCTTTGTGTCTTTTAACCCTGCATGTGCCCAACTTCTGTGATAAATGAACAATTAAAATAATTAATTAATTGAATCAATTAATGTTTGCTGTTTAGACTTTTCTATTCTGCCATACCCTACATAATTTTTTTTATCATAAAGTTCAATTATGCTCTACCTTTTTTCAAATTAATACCCATTAAGTCCACTTCTCTCGTTCTCTCTCCTACACCGATGATCGTCCGAAGAACTTGGATGTCATAAAAAAGGTCAAAGTCAAAGCTTGACTTTAGAGTAAACTAATGCTTGGTGGTTAGCAATCCTTTCATAAACCCAACAAGAAAAGGACAGTTGAGGTCGCTCTAAATTACATCTTCCACATTCTTCCGTAGCATAAAAATAATCATGTAATATAATTATTTGTAATTTACGAATGATTTGACCATTTTATTAAGTTCCCACATCGGCGCATTCATTTGTCGGGGAGTCACGACTGGGACTCCGTTTCAATTTTGATGATTTTACGTTGAAGCATCTCCTTCACCGGTTCCGTTCGCCGGAATATTAAACGATGACTTTTACGTCAATACAAACTCGTTATTTCTATAGAAAAACATAGGTGAAGAGATTTCAGACGTGAGAGGGTGTGACATTTGGCGGAGTCGGGGCTGAGGTAACTCGCCGGCCTCTTTCCGATTTGCTGTTTTCAGCAAATCTGAGGCTCGGGTGGTGCAAACCCTTCTGCTTTTCGTGTTCGTTCCATTCCGATCCGTAGTAGAACTCTTCCGTAGATTTGTCTACGTCTTTCGAAGCCGGAAGAAACATGCTTCCCCACTGAGGAAAGTGAACCAGAGTCACCGGTAAAGTGCAGCAGACGATCATCACGCCCATAAGAGAAAGGCCTGTTGCTGTGGAGAATGTTGAGCTCGTGAAGAACACTAGCTGAGTCAGACCGGAGCCGAAGTTACCTCCGGCACCGGTTAAGCCTGAAATAATACCCAGAGATCGCCGGGAAATGAAGGGGATGATTCCGAAGGTTGCTCCGCAGGCAGCTTGAGCTCCGACGGAGAAGAGAATCATTGATAATACGGCTATCGGAAGTGAATTTGCTCTGCCTAGCCAAATGCAGAAAGCTCCACCCAGGCTTTGGAGAATCCAGAGGGTCCATAGCCTACCTCTCATGCCGAAATATCTGGCCGCATAGTCTGAAGCGAAGCCGCCGAACGGTCGAGCCACGATGTTCGCCATTCCGAAGGTCGCTGCAATTATTCCGGCGGTGTGAAGCTTAAGATCAAATCTGTTAAACAAAATCAAACTAGTTACTGGACCTGAAAATTAGAATCATCAGATGATATTACAGAGAAAAAAGATCAACCTGTCGTAGAAATATTCGGCGATGACATTATCAGTGGAGAGCTCTACTCCCATGGAGTAGCCATAGAGAAGGACGAAGATCCAAGTTCGGTAATTCGTGACAGCATACCACAGCACCTATTTGAATCACAAAATCGCAGTTTCGATGAATGAAAAACTTCAAAAGGGTTAACTGAGAAAAAGAAAGAAAAGAAAAGTGACCTTGGAGAACTTATCTCTGGCAACGTCACCTTTCTTCTGAAGAGTACTGAGGTTTCCGTCCGGCAAATCTTGGCCGAGAGTAAGAACTAAAATCCCCATGATCACATGCAGCCAACCAGGGATGAAGAAGGCGATTCTCCAGGCAGTGAAAGGGGTAGAACCAGCTTTTCTTATAATGCTGTAAAGCAAGGGCATCAACAGCTGCGTAGCTCCTCCCCCCATGTTTCCCCATCCGGCAGCCGTGCCGTTGACTAAACCAATGATCTTACTGTTAAACATGGTGCTCATCCAGTACTGGCAGGAAACAAAAGTTGCCAGGGAAAATCCGATCATGAACCGTACAGCTATGTATCCGCTTGCCGACGATACAAGCGACATGCAGAAAACCGTCGGAGCGGCGAGCATGATCAGAAAAGCACAGCCGTATCTCGGACCCAAAAGGTCGCAAACTGCACCCATGGCAAGCCGGGAGAAAATACTGCCGGAAACGGAGGCGACCCCGGCGTTTCCGATGTCGGATTTGGTCAGGTTGAGGTTGTCTCGGATGATGGGGACAAGAGGAGCGGCAGCGAAGGTGGAGATGAAGCAAGTGAAGAAGGAGATCCAAGAGAGATGAAAGGTTCTCATATGAGGGTTTTCCAAGGAAAAGAGTTTAAATACCCTGGCTTTATGTTCAGAATCAACAGGTATAGAAAATTTAGCTGTTGGGTCAGTCGGCGCCATTGATGAAGCTACAGAAAAGGCAAAGGCCTGCTCTTTTCCTGTAACTCCATGCATGGAGCTTCCTGGAGAACCCTCAAATCCACCCATCTTCTTCTTTCTCGATAAAAGAACAACAAAACAGACACTTATAAACTGAAATTGAATACTCTATGAAGGCAGTGAGCGATATTTATAGCAGAAATTAAACAAGGTTAAATTATAAACATTGCTGTTGAAGAGCCAAATAGAGATTATCAGTGTTGAAGACAGAATCCGTTTCGCCGCGTCTTATATGCGAACAGAAAAAGGTCTCGTCGTATAATTCAAAGGGTCACCAGGCCCTTTCAGAAGACTACCTGCTACTGAACTCTAATTCTTTGATAATCCTACCAAGCCTTTTCGCAGTTGTTTAGTGTGGTAAACTCATCTGTAAGCCTGAAAAAGTGGACTTTCTTTTGCCGTATATCATAAGTCATCTTCTGGCTGGAACAACAGAGGAGAAAATTAAGACAAAACATTGTGCTTGAATTTCAAGTTCGAGCTCAACTCTACCCATGTTGTTCTTTCCTCCTTGCTATTAGGGGACGAAATTCTCTCGCAGTTTCCAACACAATCTACGGTTTTGGAGCTCAAAAACTTCCAACACTCGGAAGCCTAACTAATACTTTGAGACTCTTAACAAACAAACAATAAAATTGGAAGTCATTCATTTTTATTTGGAAAAGAACCGCAACCGAATCATGAGACATGAAGAATTCGTGGTTAAAGAAGGGCGAGTTCCGATTTTGGAGGGAATCCTGACCGAATAAGATTGGGACCGTAGTTATAACCTTTTAATGGCATTCTCGAATCCCATAATCAAACGTTCATGTCTAATTTTCTATAACAGTCGTCTTGCAGTCATCGATCATCATGAAGATACATCAGCTGGAATATCGTTTGAGAAACACACTCGAAGACTTGACAGTTGAGAGCTGATTTTCTTCCTTAATATAGTCCAACTGTGCAGTGTATAACTTGCGAATATATAAGTTAATTATTCTGCCCTTGGCCGTCTGGCTTGAACAAATACTCATTTATATTTCAATACTGGCAGTTTTTTTGAAATAGTTGGTCAAATCTCACACTTGTCGTGTCCTTGTGCTCATCGGAGCCTGCCAGGTTGACTGAGATGCAAGCCATGCCCTCACATTTCCTCTTACCCTTTCACTTACTCTTGGAGTTACTTTCCTCGCCTTATTATCTGCTGAACGGCTTGAATTTGGGCTGAAGCTGAATTTTCTTCCACCCAATAATGAGTTATCTTTTCCTGAATAATGCAGCCTTTGTTGAAATTTAATCAGAAAGCTCGGAATCAGGGGAGTATATACTGTCTTTCTCATGTAATACTAGTTCTTCCTGAAAGATTAGAGAGAGAGAGAGCCCAATGGGAAAAGTGATTCAACTTTTATGATTATTGAGCTTCCACGATAAGGATTAAAGTTTTGATTTAATTGTTTGCCTTTTCAGCAGGCCTGGGAGTCCTCTAGTGTGGGAACTAATTGGCAAGTGCTCAAGTCAAACACGATGACAAAGTTGAATCCTAAAAGTTGAGTTCTGATTTAGCAACTTGCTTCCACCCACGTTTTCTATTAACTTTAAGGTCTTTACATGAGTTGAAATTTCTTTTCCCACCTCAGGACAGCATCCCGGTCGTCAGATTTTGGTAGTCCGGGATTAGGTTGTCGGCCTTGGATCTCAGGACAACTCAGCGCAGGGCTTCAGTGGATGCCGGGTGGTTGTTGGCCTTAGATCTCAGGCCAACTCAGTAATGGGCGTCGGGTGGCTCACCCGAGTTCCAGAGATCAGCCGAGCCTATGTCACTTGGTGGGTTGACTCGACTCATATTGATCCACGAATACTCTATTGATTTGAAGATCATGAACATAATAACTTGAAGATCATTCCAAAATCCCAATCACAACTTACATAAATCGTGTGAATATTTCTAGACAATTCTTTAAACACTGCAAATTCTCAAATGGTGATAGCAAATAGTCCAATCAATGTCACTAAGCAAGTTTAAACAATTTGTAATTTAACTCTTCTCAGAGGCTCTCTCATCATTTTTAAGTCTGCTTAGCTCACCACCCAGTTCCACTTTTCAATCTAGAAGGTCTACAAGGACTTGACTCGTTAAGAACACGGACGGCCTCTCCTTTGAACGGGTTTGTAAAGCACCACTGTGACAAATTTTGACCGGAAACGATGAGTGACTCCCAGTGCCACCACGGATTGTGGGGGCTCCCTGTTTTCGATGTAGAGATGGTTGAGAATTACGCTCTGTGGATATGGAAGAGCTCCAACTGAGTCTCTGCTCGATGAAGAGCTGAGTAAATTGTGCTGAAGATGTGATGGCACAAGAGGCGGATCCCGGGCTTCATCTTCATTCAGAGGATATGCGTTGTTATATGTTGACTCAGGCGATCCTGGAACTTCAAAACCAGCAACTGGGGTTTCCTCCTGGACAAAAAACTAAACGTTTGAACTCCTATTTGAGCTCCATTTGGTCTAGAAAACTAATATAATCGCCAAAAACCAGAAGGTTTACCGTATCTTCACCACGGGCGTTGTTCATACTGAAGAAAAAGTGCTGGCTAATGGCATATATTAATCAACCAAAGAAAAGTATTTCACCTCAAAATCCTGAAAAGAACACAGATGTTTGTCCATAAGTAAATTAATAATGACCTGATAAATTGATTGAAGATCACAAAGTATCAGATTTGCTCCGAAATTTTCAGATCATTATGTAAAATGAGCTGGACCTTATAAGCTTATTTGCTGGACCTTATAATCACATCGAAGTTTGCTTTTTCATATATAATTATTTCTCAAGCTGGCCTTTTTCCTCCTTCCACTCATGCAAATCCCTTTTGCACCAATATTTTCTTTCAAGAAAAGCTTGAGAAAAAGAGCACAGCAAACTATTTTGCAATGCAGGAAATAAGGTAATCTATCTGATCAGGGAAGCTATTAATAAGGTGTCTTCCAACAGACTAATCAACTTCAATTAACATCAGCTAATGCATCTAGTCACACGACAGGACCACAAGTTTCTCAGCCAGGAAATGACACATGACAGAAACTTGCCAGAACAACACTACAATCATACACGTGCAATTACTCATTCAACCACATTAATACCAGGCGATATTCAGATTGTATGTGTAATTGAATAAAATAACTCGATTGAAAACAGCAATTGCTACTATGCATAACTCGTCCAATGCTGAAAAATTACTGGAGCGGTTAACATAAATTTGAAACTGAAAACTTCATTTTATGCAATCAAAGAAAAAAGAGCTACATATGTAACAGTGCTATTAGCGATTTCCATGTAAACCATTCTCTCCCATAAGAATTTGGACACAGAAAATGGATAGGACCGATGAGTAAGAATTGTGTGGTAACACAACAAAAAAACAAAGAAGTAATGCCCCTGAATGTGTACAATGGAATCAACCAAAAAGAGGCGAGAAGACAAAGTTCTTCAATCAACTCGCGAAAAGTTTAAAAAGCTACCAAAAGAACCCCAAGATTCAGCTCCCGCAGGACTGGTTCAGAGTTTCTTCTAGAAACCAACATCCACAGACTAAACTTTTCGCAAACCTAAACACAATTCAGTTTAGCAGGAACAAAATTTTAAGAAAAACATATAGCTTAAGCAAAAACGATCCAGCTAGATAAAATCCAGATAAACTACGATTCGCAGGACAAAAGCCAAGAAAATGAGCACAAATCAGAACAAATTCAAACCTGAAATCAATAGAAATTCTAGAAACTGGAAACGGAAGGAAAAAATCCGCGCGCCGAACAGCGAAGAAAGACTCTGTTCCTTTCTGCTTCCTCGAAGAATCACCGCTATTTGAACTCCCGAACGAGGATCAGAAGATAATTCAGACCATTACATTGATTATCGCTCAACAAGCCTTACTTACATGGAAGACGCAGAGGTTAGCTATGGCCGTAAAACTAACTAGGAAAAGAAAGTGGGCCCAAACATGGCCCACTTACAAAACAGATGGGGCCTTGAGGGCCCACACCACGCCATTTGGGCCCCCATTATCTTTTTTTAAAAGTTTGATTTAGATAATAAAAGCTTGTGGCACATCCGCTCCATTAAAATTTCAAATTTAATTAATAAATACAGAAATTATGATATTTATTAAGCTTTCTTCCTTATTTGCCCATTCTCGAGTTAGTATCAAGTGCCCGAACTCTAAAGAAAAATCATAACTGACAGTCCAAGACCATACATACTGATAAATATATTTGTTACTTATTTATTGAATAACCAAATAAAATGAAAAAAAGTGTCGCTATAATTAAAAAAAATACCAAGACCATATAGGGCAAACAAATTTTGTTGAAGTTGGAAAAAACACTACTCCCCCGGTTAGTAGCGTAAGAACGAGAACTGAAATAAAAGGTATGATCCATGAATATTGATATGAATATTCCATTAAGGATTTTTTTACTATTTAAAAATTTATTATTTTTGATTTATGAATTTTTTTTTCTTTTGAAAAGGGTCAGTTAATAACAAATTAAAATATCTAAATTATGATACATAGAAAGATGAAATGTCACTACGGTAACTCCTGTAAACACACTGCGCATCATTTTCATGCTCGGGATTTTATTTCTCTCGTTTTAAAGTGTTGACATTAGGGCGGTCATCTGCCCCTCTATATAACACAAGGTTGGTCCATGAGCTTTATTTTTAGGCTCAACTTATTGTGCGAACGTTGTATGAAATGTACAATCTCACATGGGAAGTTCTTGTTGTGGTCCATTGATTCTTCCTAGCTTTTTCAAGGGACAAGCATTTACGATGAAACTTATTAGCTATGCCTAACCCTAGGACATGCAAATTGTTGTGAACTTATAATATATGAGATTATAGAACTTATTTTGGCAGATCGAGTATAAGACTAGATTGAATTTGGATCTAATTTTATAATAATCGACTTATCAATTTAGGTTGGTTAATCAATAAAATTTAAATTTTGTGAAGAAATAATTAAATTTCAATTGGTATTGGTCAATGAATTCGATCAGCAAACCAAACAAAAAAATTAGGTCAGATTCAAATTATGATAAAATTAAAGTTAGATTTAATTTACAAAACTTGATAATGAGATCTATTTTTTTATGAATTCAGAGCTCAATTGTTCCAGCCCCAATAAAGAGGACAAAAAGGTAGGGTTGGGTTAGCTCTTAATTGTATGGTTTGAGATCCTTCTTTTTTGACCGGAAATGCACAAGGAAGACTCATAATTAATTCACGTGCCATGGTTGCTCCTCCGTACGCTTTCCCCCATTTTCTTTCTCTCCTCCAGACCAGCCACCGTGATTCCGCCTCATCTTCCTCTTTCTCTCACTACCTTCTCTCCTCCTTTATCTTTTAAAAAAGACCTGATCCTGTTCTCGTCATTGTTTACCTGTCAGCGTTTCCTCGTTCCATTTTCTGGAATAAAAAAATACCTCATTTCTCGGAGAGACAAACGTTGTTTCACGAGTGCAGTGGCGCCAGATCAGCGAACACCCAAGAACTTTGAAGAGAGAGAAGACGACAAAGACGATAAACCTGTTAACCTAGTAAGCAGTTAAGGGTTTGTATAAGATTTCAAAGCTGCTTTCTTTTCCTTCTTTTAGAGGAGAGAGAGAGAGAGGTCCACTCATAGTGTACGGACAAAGGCCATCCAGTTTCAGATGGGAGACCTAGGGAGTGGTGTCCAATCAGTTCGTTTCCTGGCACCATTAAACGAGAAACCAAGCTGAGATGGTTCAGAATCAACTGATCCAACTGCATCAAAACAACTATTCCTTCGTACCATGTTGTTTGTCGATTTGTCGAACAATGAAATCCGCTATGTGAAATGTTGAAATTAGTGTTCTTTTGTAAGATTGTATATTATGTTTCTTTTT
Organism: Begonia fuchsioides; assembly: GCA_003255005.1. Classification (NCBI taxonomy): domain Eukaryota; kingdom Viridiplantae; phylum Streptophyta; class Magnoliopsida; order Cucurbitales; family Begoniaceae; genus Begonia; species Begonia fuchsioides. The sequence goes on from QAOC01017395.1 coordinate 23,584, forward strand.
TGCTCAAAATAAAATTAAGTAATTATTGTAATGATATATATGCTGTGATTTTTCTTTTCTATAAATGAAGGTCTTTTCATATGATCTTAGTTAAAAGCATAGTAGTACTTAACTAGGGTTTAGGAAATGTCTAGTGATAAAATAGATTAAAAACTCAATAAAACATGGAATAAAATCTTTAATATCTATAATTTTCTCCCATTTTTATGACATTGTACGTACTTCTAACAAGCCCAAATTATATAATAATTGCCGTATGTTTTCTTGTTACACTCCTCTTTAAAGAATCAATTATGAAAATGAATAATTAATGTTTGGTAATTGAGCGATTATAATGATCGAAGCACCCTATAATTCCTTAGTATGATTTAATTTATTACGATCATATAAAAAAAATTCATTTTTTTAACTAAGTTCCAGTAACAATATTGTGACGACTCTCATGGTAGGTATCTGCCATTCGTCACTTATGTTTAATTTTCTTAACAAACTTAATGCATTTTGGACTTCAAACAAAAATAAAGTCGTGGATGCTCCAATATTACGCCAATTGACTTTCCGGAACTTGAAAAGTATGATCCCTTAGCGGAATCCTACTGTATATGAAAGAACCCCACCGTCCAGTTTTTGGTTAAAAAAGTTCAAAATCTGATCTTGAAACGAAAACTTAAAATAAATGGACAGAAGTTGAAACAAACAAACGATTAGGGCTTGAGTATAAACTAACGACAAGCAGCCCAGCCAATGAGTACTTGAAGTAATGATTAGGGTTTGAGCCTCTCTTTGTTTTTTTGTGTTATTCTAATATACGGCTATGCTTACCATGTGATTGATTCTCAGCTTTACAATCATAGCTTAAACTTCCTATATTCATGGGATCATATTCTTTCATTTTACTCTAAATATCACATGCTTAAATGGACTTCTCGTTTAGAATACGAATGAAGACAAAGCATAAATTAGAATATAGTTGTATGATACACAACTAAGGTGGGCGAAACCTCACCAGAAGAAGAAACGGAAGACAAACGTATAGGAACGGGGAGCTTGGTTTTCATCTTACTATGTTTGTCGAAAAAGAAACCATAACGTGGATCTGAGATGTTGAAGATGGGTTTGACGAGTAGAACAGATGGGCTGAGTATAGAGAAGGGGAGAGGATTTCCAATTTTCGAGGTCAAATCTAAACATTTGTCTTATAATGCATCAGTCTCGGAGATGCGGATTAGGGTTATGATTTGTGGGTTCTAAAGCTCTTTTGCTTTTCCATCAAACAAATTACCCTAATCCCATAAAGAACTCTAGAGAGAGAGAGAGAGAGAGTACAATGGATGAGGCCCTCCATGTGGAATTTAAACCGAAAAGAAAAACTAGGGTTGAGGGAAAGACGGTGATGTGAGGCTGTAGCCATAAGGGCATAGTACTAAACAGCTAAGCATCGGCCAATCAAAAGGGATAGATTCTCAAAACGTAGTCTCAATCAACCGATAAAAACTGGGTTTTTTCCTAATGGTTTACAAGTGAATTACATGTATATAGTATGCACACATACACTAGATTTAGATGAGCCTACTTTCTGAAGTGATTCACGTCTTCCACTGTTTCATCTCTCTCTTTCCCAAACAGCGTCCTCAGAGTTTGATTTTTTTCTTTTTTTTTCCTGCTTCTCCCCCCTTTTATTCTCGGATCCTTCTGCTTAGATCCTTCTGCTTAGAAACGTATCTTTGTTTCCCAAATCTCATGTTTGTATTAGAAGATTTGCCGTTTTTCTTCTACCCGTTTTAGGTTTCTTTGGTGGACGTTTGTGGATGAATATGATCATCTGATGGGAGGATCTGTTATCCTCTCTGGGTTTTCTTTTATTGTTCAGATCTGGCTTGGGGATTTTCTGAAAATTATATTTTTGCAGAATCTGAAACGTTTGAAAACTTCTAGGTTTGTTTGGTGTTTTCTGTTTTTTTCTGATGGATTGAAGGTAGGGTTTGCAATGAGTTGTGAAACTGGCTTCGCTCAAGAACCAGAGTAGATTCTGTCAACGTAATAAAATTTCTCCATGAAAACATCTCTCTTTTCTCTCTCTTCTTTGTGGGTGTGGAATATTGGAATGATTCTTCAGGCCAAATCTAAGAAGCTAAAAACCAGGTTATGCATGGAGATGATGAGGTAAACGATCGAGAACTACAGTCGTTGTTTGCGGGTGTAGCATTATCAAGATTCACATGCATTTAACGCGAAGTGATTCATGTAATTGATAATCATCTTTCAGTGTAGAGATTCAAACTTCTTTGGAACTGAGAATCTTGATGATGCTGCATCAGCAATAAACGACTAAAAAGCGGCTAATAATGGAAGACAAGAACAGCAGGTTATTCTTTTTTCTTTTTCCAGATTTCAATTTCTCATCTTTCCAGATTTTTCGTTCATTTTCTGAATTGGTTTACTTTTTTTTTACTTATACGATTTATGGGGTTTTATCATTTTCATTTATGGTTCTTGTATAACTCGGAGTCTTCTCCATTGGAAGCTACTCACTGCTGCTGCAGCAGATCTGTGATTATTGGGGGAGGAAATTCAAAGTTGGAAATATCATCTTTTTATGTGAGTTTCTCGATGTGGTGATGGAGATGAGACTAATTTTGTACCATAACTGGAAAGAGAATCTCGATGAGGCTTTGCAGACTGTGTTTCAAAGATGATCAATTTCCTCCACTTCTTTTCATCTTTCTTCAGACCTTTTCCTATGAACTTGAAATTCTTTGTTTAAAAGAAATTCTAATGTAAACTGCTTAAGATGCGAAAAGTGAAGATCAAGTTCATTCTTTTTCAGGGTTTCTTCAACTTTTGTTATTTCGATTTGGAGTTCTGATCAGGAACTTGGATCTTGGAGCTTGTCTCAATGTTTCTGTAATTCTTCTCTCCTGCTTTAGATTTCCTCACCCATCATTCTTCGTGGTGGACCTCTCTCTCTCTCTCTCTCAACTTTTGGTCCACAATTTTGTTTTTCAAATTTCCAATAATAGTTTCCACAAAAAATACCACCATTTTCTTCTGTCAGTGAATGATTCAGGCATTCAAAATATGGAGATCTGTGTGCCTCCATCACCATCATTCATCACTGATTACAGAGGTCACAGTGTTTATTATAGCTTTGAGACATCAATTAGAATTATTAAAAAGTAGACACGGTCTCACAATCATCGTGCATACAAGAACTTAATACAGTCTTTATGCATTCAACACAGAAGCTTTCTGTAGATCTTCACATTTTTCGAAAAAATATACGGAGTTTTGGTGAAGAAGAAGAAGAAGAAGAAACCCTCGTTTTGCTTGTCCAACATACTGCATGGCTACCAAAGTTAGGAAGAAGTTACTGTCAACTGCTCCTGAGGCAAGATTTCTAACCATTAATAACTGTGTAAACTAATCTGAGCAGGAAATTCAAGATATACTTTTCTCCTTGCCTACCTGCATAAGTCTGACTTTGAAATTTGACCTAAAAACATGTTATATGAGTTAGAGATGAAATATTATAAAGAAAATAATATCTCAAACCACACATTTTTTACTTTGTCACATCATTTGGTATTGAATTTCAACAAATCCTTACAAGATTAGGTCACCACAATAATCTCGGAGGCCTGGCATCTGTTGGCCACATTTTGACTGAGCTCTCATGCCTCCGATGGTTGGATCGTTCTTCTCGGACCTTTCACAGCGGTCCCTTTTACCGATTGCGATCATTCCCACTTCGGTTCTCCTTGTCCTTAACCTAAACCTCTTGGTTTTCAACTGAACCACACAATGGGATGTCATAAAATATGAAATACGTTTCTAATGAGGACTTGATGTCTGAGTGCATCAAAAGATTCGGCTGAATTATATGATGATTTTCGAGAATCCTTTTGGTGATTTCTATGTATTCCGATGTGATAATTGTGACACTATTTCGTACATTATTCTGAGATTCCGAGGTCTTATCATGTTGCCAGGAAGAATATAATGCTTTCGTTTAAAGCCAAAAATGAAGGAAAATTATGCATTTTTTATCATCAGCTGTGATCCTTTCTTGCTCTTTCTGTTTTCCTGTACGTTTGATTCTCGTTCTAAGTCACAGTTTTATTTTTTTGTAATAATTTCAAATATCCGGACGTGTAATAATGAATTATGAAATTAATATTATAAATTATAAACCAAAATTTCTCACGTGTTATAGTTCATTGCTAACATTAAATCAACAAATACTTTCTCTGTATCTTTTTCAAAATGCATCTACGGTGATGAATTTGAGCAAGAAAAAGATGAGAGATTTGATATTAAGTAAGCGGAAAGAATGAGTTGTGCATGCTCGTGATGAGAACTTTGAGCAAGAGACACCCGGTTAAGCTTTGAATTAAAGCTCCATGGTCGTCTCTCTTGGGTAGGACAAAGGAATGGTAAGGTCTCTGACTTTCCAACCTACGAACAAAATTGCACAATTTCTAACCCGCGGGAAGTAGCTGAGGTTGATGGCTCATAAATAAAATCATTTTGTTGAATTATGTTCAAAAGAAATAATCTTGTTTCGATGGGCTGATCTCTTCGATTTTTTCATGAGAGAGAAGTCGAAAAATCAAACACGAAAGGTACGATGCTTATTTGGAAAGCTTATTGCAGCCAATAAGAACAATTAGTCGTATACGGTCTCGTAAGATTATCAAAACAATTCAATTGTGAAGATTTTGAAGAATAGATCGACACATGATCCATATAACAACATATCGTTATCGAATTAAAGAAGAATCTAAACATCTTTGTGTTAAGCGTTGTGGCACGTACATGAGAACCGAGCCTCGTCAATGGCTATTCAAAGAACCCTAATAGTTGTCGTTTTCAAAACGCCTTGTTTTTTTTTTCATTTAGACTCAGAGATATGAATCTGAAGGTGATTCTTTCTCACCCCTAAAAAACAAAACAACCAAACCCAAAATCACCACACCCCTAAAGAGCCAAGTGTCATGGCCGGAGAGGTGCATAAGATCGCCATGCAAAGGTGATCGGAAGAGATAGAAGTATACGACTTCAACCATGTGTGATGCCTAGGTTTTTCGGCTCACTCAAAAGCTTGGACACAAAACGGATGGCCAGACCATCGAGGGCTACTAGCGAAAGCCGAATCCTTCATTTACCCACTCACCTCGGTTATTCGGCCTACTTCATGTTCATCAGACTTTCACATTGGTGATGCTACCAATTGTTTCTGCTGATTAATTGATAAAATGAAGTCTATCATATTGTTGAGTTTACGCAGATTTTGCATAGTTATCGTTTTATAAACTTATATAAGTAGTTGATGCTCGTTCAATGACGAGACAATATTCATAATTTTTACGATACTGAAGGGTAGTCTGGTATTCTCAGTCATATCATTTGCAAGTTTTATTCTGGACTTTCATCATCAATAGCGGAAGCAGGATTTCGATCTAGAAGAGATTATAAAGAAGAATTACACTCAACGGCCTATGGATGTATTTTGTATGCAATGAATTTCGGTAAGTCTGTTGTTCTTTTGATAGTTTAAGATAAAGGGCTCAAAATAAGAAATAACTCGAGTTTATAAACTAGAAACTCTTTCAAATCTAAAGCTACCTGCCCCAGGTTAAATTTTTGGGGAGATTTATACTCGAAAATTCCAGCAAACAGCACCAGACGGTTGAAGCTAAGAACAGAGTGATCAGTTAACTATTCGAATGGACAACGCACAACATAAGGATAAATAGCGAGTTACAAAAAGGAACAAAGTTCACATAAACTGTTTATTTAGAATATGCATTCCTCTAACTGCAATGGAGCCCGAAAGATGAACCGAAAGACAAGTTAAATTGCGATTAGTTCAGCTGCAATCTGTGCATTAGTGTAGCAAAAATATTACTACTATGCAGTCATAGAAAATCTTTCGGCGTCTCGATGTTCTCATTATGAAGCATCCACCACTTTTTCTTGCCATTGGTCTCCATGGTCGGAACATCTGCATGTATTGTATTAGTTGAAAAAAGGGCTCATTGAATTCAAGTTAATTTTTTGGTAAATTGATCCCAAACTTCATAAAATGAACAGCAAATCTATTAGGGTACATCAGAGTATGAAAGCAAATAGAAAGTAAGGCCAATATACAGAGCTCATAAATTTAGAAGCGTATCAGTGTGCTAGAATGGTGGCGACCATGATTTGTTACAGCAGCCAACTTGGACTGTAAATAATTCAGCCAATTTTCTACATTCTCAGTAATTGTGCAGTCAATATCCAATTTTATGGTGTAAATTAAAGGCCCTTTAACATATGAAAAGTTGATTAGAACAGTCAAACTAGATAAGTAGACACCGTGATAAGTGACATGATAGCTTCTTCATCATCATCATCATTGAGTATGTGCAAAGAACACAAAACTTGCGCCTAGTAATTGTTAAGTGAAACCATCGAATAATCATGACACTGACTTCATTCTTTTTTTCTCTCTTTGCTCATAATGCTTACCTCCTTCAGGATATATTGAGTTGTAGTGCACTTCAGCCCAAAAGCTCAGGCAAATTACTGCACAGTACAAATCAAATTGACTAACTCGTTTCAATTATTGATGACTTTCATTTTTGAAATAATCGAAATGTAATCCATGTTTCTTTTATCTGACCCTTCTCACAGATCATAAGAAAAGTATTGATGTTACAGTAATTGAATTAGTGAAGGGGGATATAAGTTCTCAAAAGGGCTACTGAACCATAGTTTGACTACTTGGGAATTAAGTTCACTAGTAAAGTTTGTGTTAAAATCTTCCAGAAAATTAAGTGGTATATCCATCAAAGAATTGCCCAAAGAAATTTATATAATACTCAAATTTCTTCATTTAAACCATGAATTAGCAGCAAGTTAAAACTCACATATTATGTAAACTCCATAACAGCTGAAATTGAGCAGCTCACATATTTATGCAAATTAATAAAACAATGACTCATTCTTGTGACAAATGGCTCAACATGAAGATAATAAAAATATACCTCTTTTTGACCTTTCAATACTAGGAACAATTTCAATGTAACAGGTGTCCTTGAAAGATGTTATGACAAAGATTCTAACCCCATACTGCAAGGAATCGTAAACATAAAATTTAGGTCAAAATAATACTAACTGACAAAATTATAAAAAGGTGAGATCATGCAGGCAAAAGCATTAGCCTTCCAAAGATCCTTCTATAGAATGTAATTCATCAAAGACATAATTAGTTCTCCACACTGAGTAGTTAAAACAAGGCATAGCCATCAAACTTGATGCTTGCATGAAATAAAGTTGGATCGTAAAAGCTTAGTTGTGCTTATGATGCCTCCATAAAATAAATATTAACTACGGATTTGAATTCCATATTGAAACTTAAACAATGACCGGTCTGGTGTCAAGCATGTCAAAACTTTTGCACCCTCAAACCCCAGATGTTCAGTGCAAGCTATTTTATAAAGATAAAACAACTCCCATCCCTTTTGAATAATTGAAGGATATACCAGGCAAACTATGAAATTATTAAATAATTTCCTCAAAGGGCATGAGTGCTTCTCGAACTAGCATTCATAATATGATACATGGAGACCAAACCTGGCGAGTTACAAGTCAACACCCCCTATATCTCATACTTGTGATACCACTCACATCATAAAGAAATTCAGTTCCCTAAATTTATTATGTTCCATATGTAAAAGTAACCATATCATGGACTTCATCCATTACTGTCAGAGAATATGAATCACATGCATCTCTATTCTTGTCTTTCAAATTATCATGCATCTATTGTGGATCAAAACAATTGCATGCATGGAAGGTCCATATGGTTGACTGCCAATCTTAGGCTGATGATGCCTCCATGAAAAAAGAAAAATCTAAGTTTTTAAATTATCATATCATTCGAAAACTTGACCAATCAATCATAATTACGTGAAATAAACTATCAAGACATACAGAATCTGCAGCTGCCTGCAGTGTGACATGATCTCCCCATTCACTGCTCCTGTTTTAACCTCATGCAGTGAGTCAAATAATGCCATTCAAAGAGAGGAAAAAATAGTGGGAGAGAACTTCATAAGGAAATCAGCTAAGGTGACAAAAGGTATAAGCAACGTACTTAGACATTGTGTCCAGATAATCGATGTACGTCATTGGTACGTATCCCTCGTATATTTCTGGGTATGATTGGAGCTGAAAATTCACATTTAAAAAATTATACCACACATATTGCAGTTGATGAAAGAAAAGGTAATGCAACCTCACTATCACGAAAATAAAAATAGAAAGATGACAAACCTGATTGACAACTTGCTCTCTCACAAACTTATGGTGCTCAGGAGTTCGATAAATTTGATCCGATAAAGCTCGAAACTGGATAAATAAGACATAATAAATATTTTTTATGAAACTTGATCAGTTTTTATGACAACACTGAATTACAAGGAAAAAGCAGCATTTCCTGTTAAAAAAAAAAAAAAGAGGAAGGAACTACCTGGCAGTTGCCATCTCCTAGAACTTTAAGCTCAACTAACTCATACAACTGCAGTCTAGAGAAGAAAAAGCATTTTTCAGCCCCATATTGCTTCAATAAGTGCATAGTAAAAAAAATATGTGGCCATTAGGTGTCAGAACTAAAATCCATCACATAAGCAAAACAAGAAAGCGAAGCAACAATGTAAAAATTGGCTACAAGTTTAATACCAAAGAAACAAAGAACAACACCTGTCCAACAGCCTTTGATGGTCTAAAGTTTCCTCATCCACTGAGGGTATTTCTCCATTGATTCTAGGAACATGCTGCGTAACTCAAGTAATCGCCATAACAATGATTGATTGTAAATTAGTGCAAGTATACTTAAGAAAATTCATCATGTATGTTTCAGAGGAAGAATGCACTCGCCAATCACCAGCCATAAATGATGTGCTAGAAGGTGCACTTGATTATGTCAGTGATCTTTTATTTTTAGATTAAGAAATGTGATACATGTCTCAAAATTTAAGTAGTTGAAGTTTGTTAAAATTACATTTTCTTTATCTAAAATTCTCTGAGTATGTCAAGTCACTCCTTAATGAAACTTACAGGAACAGGAACCATTTGATTCAACCTTTTCCCCACTTTTCCATCCAAACCATACTTATCAGACAGCTCAGAAGAACAAGGCAAGTTATTCCCAATGTACAGGTTCTCATTGGGGCTAGAACATGAACTGGAGAGGACAGTGTCATCTTCATCCTCCTGATCATAATCTTGCGCTACAAATCAAAAGTAGTATAACTATCACATATTGAGAACTTACATTTTTGAAATCTAAGTGGACATACCAGAAACATAGTTATTCAGTGACTGACCAAGCCAGTCTTGGGAAAACAGAGAGATCTCTATATTTTCGTCCCTTTCATTTTGAGACAATAGTTCTTCCTTGACTGAAAGTTGTGACAATTCTTCTTGCAGAGCATGAGCAATAAGCTCATCATTCTCTATGCAGGTACATTCACTATCATAATTATCCATCCCAGAACCTAGTCTATGATAACCTATTAAATCGACTTGCGATATATTATCACCATATCCCATATTGTAAAGCATGTCACCATCAAAGAACTGAAGACCCCATTCAATAACATCAGGATCTTGTTCGTATGTAGTCATCTCTAACGGAAATGACTTCCTGTGCTTGTCCAAACAAAATATCGTCAAATAATTGAAAAGTAAAGGCTGGTTTCCGCCATTAAAATCCCACCAAATAAGTCGTCATCAAAGAATTTCCATAAGGGTACGAGAGAGAGAACTACCCTTAGCTCTAGCGATAACCTTAAAGTCTTCAGAGAACTATTAAGATCTGGAAACAGGTTACAGGTCAAAGACGTCAAATTCGATTGAAAAATACAACATAAAAGAAAGAGAGAAAAACTGCATAAAATGAACAACATTGAAGAACTTAGGAAACATAATATCTTCAAAAGTTGACGCAACGAAGTAACATTTACCCTTAGCTCAAGGGCAGCAAAAGTAATGTTCTAGGTTCACCACACATTCTCCGTAACCAAACAAACCATAAAAATCCGCAGAAAACTCCCAAATCTCACAGGAAAACAAAATGCGGAGCAGTTTCTTCTCATTCTCAGGTGAAATCCAAACCAATTTTTCATAACACTCAAGACGGATACAAGAAGGGCAATGTAGACTCACAGACAATCAGATCGAGAATGAACAAAAGAGCACTTCGATTCCCGCCGCACGAGCATCAAACGAGGCACCACGAACCAAAACACCATGACGAAGAGGCAGAAAAACAGAGAGAGTGAATGCGAAGAAACGGAGGTAGAAGAAAGAGAATGAGAGAGAAAATGATTCGTTTAGGGTCAGAGATGGGAGGAAAAGGTCACGAGGCTTTGTTTGAGCGTCAGAGCCTGCTAAACAAGTGCGAATCTTCATTCCTCAACACCAACAACAAAAAGCTCTGTTATAATGCCCCACTCCTCCAAAAGATGCTACAGCATTCAGCATCGAACCAGACAATATTCCAACCTCCATTTGTGCACGTCTCGCCCAAATTCAATCCTCCGCATTTTCGTCCACTAACTAAGCGTGAGTTTATTTCGAGACACTAAATTTAAAATTTTTAATATCATTAACATTCCCATAATTGTTTAGAACATGACGACTATTTTTGCGTTTGATTTACACCATTTTACGAGTTAAATTCAATACATGTCCCCATATTCTCAATCTTTCAAGACATGTTTTTTGCACCTATGAAACAAAAAGATGTCACGGAAAACTGGTTAACCAAACAAACGTAAAAATATTAATCAAGATAATTTTCAGGAAAGACGTTATTAGCAGTCTTCTAGAAAAAAATATTTTTTCAAGTATATTCTCAGAAAAGACTAGAGAGTCACAAACGAACATACTTAAATATCAGTTTCCTAGACATAACGTACTTACACAATACAATTACACCACTAATCAAGCGGATACTTTCCTCCAACACTAAGACAAATATAATAATACTCGCACTATTGAAATTGAATACGAAACATAAATATCACAAAATACTAAAGGAAGAAACACACCAGAATTTACGAGTTTCGGCAATTTGTCTACGTCTTTGGGCACCACCATCGCAGCGAGTAGATCCACTAATCTCTTCAAAAATTACAACTTAATAATCTCTAATAAAAAAAATCACCTCAAATGAGAAGTATTTTAACAAAAACACTCTTCAAATAACTAAGATATACAAATATTTCGGGATACCATAAATAAGAAAGTTTAAGAGTTATTTATAGTTGTGATAAGTCATTAAACTTCATCGATTTTCTAAAGTGGGATTTCAATAACCTCTAACAAACTTCTTAAAAATGCAACTAATTAACAAAAGAGTCCTCCATCAATGACCGGCCTCAACGAGGAGCGAAAGAAACCGTGATGCTCGTTGGCATTTTCATATTTTCCGACCAAATTCCTGATTCAAGGTATAGTTTTGAGATTTTACCCGCCACGCGTGCCATGTTGGGCCGCTTATTGGGGTCCACGCTGACGCATTCCAGGGCCAAACGCGTCAGCTTCGCCGCAACGTGCACCGGGAAGGAGTCGTTCAGTCTTCCATCTATCCACCTCCTCAATCTACCCTCCACGGCGGCGCTGGCTTCGCCGTCTATGGCGTCCATTGCTGCCCGCGCGGTGTCGATTATCGACATTCTCACAAAGTCGCCTCTATTCTTATCGAATTTGTACTTCATTGGCTCCTCACCGGACAAGAGCTCTAGTATTACAACTCCGAAAGCGTACACGTCCGACATCTGCGTCGATTCGCCGGTGGAGTGAAATTCCGGGGACACGTAGCCTTTTACGACCTCGAATTGTGCTTTCCGACTACCTGATCGCTTCAGTTCCTTCGCCTTTGAATCGTCGTTGATTTCTTCGGTGTTCTCTGAAATTGAAGGCATTGACGAACTTTCGTCATCAGCCTCGCCGCAGAGTTGAGCTGTGCCGAAATGGCAAACTTTGGCGTTGAACGACGGCTCTGATACGATGATACTACTACTCTTGATGTGGTTATGAATAAACCAAACGTTGAGTCCTGAGCTGTTGTGGATGTAATCGAGGCCGTGCGCTAGATCAGTGGCGATTTGCATTCTGGACATCCATGTAGACAAAACGGTAAAATTAAGGTTTCTGGAATTCCTCAAACAATCTGCGAGATTCGCTCCATTTACGAATTCATACACCAGGTAGATATGCTCACCGGAGATTGACGCACCGAGGAGCTTCACGATGCTTCCATGGTGGCTGAGACAAATCACCGCGAGGCGCTCCTTCAAATGGGAACTCTCGCTCTTTCGGCGAAACTTGCGCTGGAAAACAATGACGTCCTTTCCTCGAAGAGTGCACCGCCACGACGGAGTGGAGGAATGGCGCTTGGCAAGAAAATTGTTGGTGGCGGAAGAAATTTCAGAGAAATCATAGATGTGGGGATTCTCGGGTAGAGAGGCACGGAAGCTGGCAAGCGAAGCCAGACTGGAAACAGAGGAGGTCCCAGAAGAAAACTTGAAACCAGAACCAGGGGCAGTGGTAGACGCGGAGGGTTCGGAGGAGTAGGACGAGGAAGCAGAGGCTGATGCGGCGGCGCGTGGTCTGGAGGATTGGGAGGTGGGAGATGGGGATCCAGGTTGGGCAGCATCGACAGCCATCCTGGTTTTACACATGAAGGTGGAATGAGAGAATTGAATCTGAAGGAGCAGAGGGTGAGCTGCCATTTGAAGCACAGAGTGGTCCATGGCCAAAAAAGGGTGAAGTTTTTGGGTCAAGGCCATCTTCTTCTATTTTTGTTCTGGTTTACCAGACGTTTAAATTAAACTACTAGTTTATGCTTAATGTATTTTATACTTTTCGAGTTGGCAAAGAAGATTCCTCTCTTGGGCATCCATCCTGTCTCTGTCTGTCTGTCAAGATAACTGGGTTTCCAAGACAGACGTGGCCTTGTGTCACCACTTTGAATTCCATTGCAAGATTGAATCCGTGATCGGAGACTCGCCGAAGGAGTTTTCTACTTGGGTCAGCGGCTCATAAGATGGACCATCCCCAATAAACGCAGGTTAGACATATGAGCATGATCTTCTTCTAATTATCATAGGCTAGAATATTGGACTTTTCAATCTACATTTGCTGGGTTTGGTCCTTTAGGTCCCCTATGCAAAAAGCCAGATGCATTTGAACAATACGTTGAATTTTCCAGGAGCAAATGCTTCAAGTATTATTTATCTAGTCCATCCTAAAACTTAGGTTTAATTCCTTGTGTTGAAGGCAAATATGGATATCTATACATTAAGCTTTTCGCAATAGGTAAGGTATAAGGCGTATATAGCATGGAAGTTGCGGTTATATCCTGGTTCGATTTGATTTGGCACACCAAAGAAGTCAGATCATGATCCTACAACTATTTTAACCATTTTGGGATTCAAAATGTCAACAAAAAAATTGGTATTAAACAAGCTCAATCTCAACGCAAAAGAAAAAAAAAAGCATGAAACCTCAGTCCTAAGTTTGGGTACCAAACAATGAAACACGGTCCGTTCGGAAATCTCCATTAGCTGGAACAAGTATCGACCAATTCTTCTTTGCCTTTGTCTGATGTCGTCTCCATCATAAGCTTCAATTAAATAAAAGGGTCAGGTTGTTACTTATAATAATAATTTACCCTTAGCTTGAATTCGAGTGGGGCATTTGTGTAAGAAACTCGTAGTGGCATTTGTTTCATTGTTTGGTATCCTAGCTCGAATATCGGGAAGGTAAACTACATATCCTAGCTCGAATTCGAGGCCACGAAGAGATAGCGACAGTGACGTCTACATATCCTAGCTCGAATTCGAGGCCACGAAGAGATAGGGTTGGCATTTGAGCTAGCGGCTCGCTCGGTCGGCTCGACACTGTAATAGTCTGAGTCCGGCTCATTTTGCTACAGTGCCGAGTCTGGCATGTCATCTCGCTCAAGCTAGCTCGGTAGATTCGGAATACCTAGATTGTGGTCGACACTTAGTGTAACAGAGGTCGACACTTAATCGACCGGTAGACGACAAAGTGTCGACCGCGAATAGAAAATAGTCGACCAGTAGATGACAAAGTGTCCACCGACGTTATAAAAAGAGTCGACCGGTATAATGTAACGGCTAGAATTTTCATATTCAACGGTAACATTCGGTCGACCTTGGAAATACTGCAGGTCGATCGGAGGTAGCTGTTATGAGGGAATTCTATAAATTGTAGGAGTTAGCCGAGAATTTCTTACCCAAAACTCTCTGTGCAAATCGTTGTAAAGTCATCGCGCTCAAAAGTCTTCTAGATGTTGATCGTTCTACGCTACCATTAACAATCATCAACAAATCGGTGAACGATATCAAAGTAAATTTTTTTTTTAAAATACTTCATTGTTTGTTATGGATTCACCGCCGAAATAAGTAGAATTTGAAACGTTTCCGTCTTCCGACGATGAGGTGCAAGAAGTTGCACCTATGAATCCGGCATTTTCCGTCGGATTGACACACACATCTGCACAAGCATCCACGACTGCCCCTCGAGCCAAGAAATCGAAAACGTCGGAAGTATGAAAATATTTTGAAATCGTAGAAGTGAACGTAAGAACGAAAATAGAAAATAGGGCACAATGCAATTATTGTGTCAAGTATTATGCTTATGAATCTACCACTAGCACAATGAATCGACATTACAAAAAATATTACGAGCACTTGCACTCGAAAGATCGTATGCAATTGCAATTAAACACTCTTAGTACCGGAAATTTTGTTTATTCGCATGATAAAATGCGAGAAGGTGCTTCAAAATATGTGACACAACAAGAGTTACATCTTTCAATGTTTGATCACGAGGGAACCGTAACATTTATACAACAATACATTAATCGAAGTTTTAAGCGAATTTCTCTCAGTACATTGCGAACTGCGATGCAACATAATAAAATTGTATGAGAAAATAAAAAATGACTTGCTTCTTTTATTTTCGCATGCGCTGATGTCAATATGTATTACTTCAGATTTGTGGACTGCACTCAATGCACTCAGCTATATTGTTGTGACTTTGCATTTTATTGATGCGAATTGGCAACTTAATAAACGCATTTTAGGTTTTCGGAGTTATAAATACCCTCGTAGTGGTATCACAATTTATCGATACATTGTTGGTATTCTACAAGAATACAATATAATAGATAGAATTTTTAGTATTACGTTAGATAATGCTTCAGCTAATGATGTTTGTGTTAATTAATTTAAAAAATATTTTCATTTCGATAGTATTCAATCTTTCCTTTTTTCATATGCGGTGTGTTGGTCATATTTTAAATTTGATTGTTAAAGATAACATGCAATTTGTATTACCGCATATTGATGCAATTAGAGGTGCAATTTCGTTTATTTTTTCATCAAACGCCCGACAACAAGAGTATCAAGAATTTTGTAAAGCGGCTAACCTCAAACCTAGAAAACTAAAAACCGATGTTTCAACTCGGTGGAACTCAACATATCTAATGTTAGAAAATGTCCGTATTAGAACGTTATTTGGGATTTTATTAGTCAAAAGACACAATGTTTTACTTTAGATATTTGTAATTGTGATATGACTAATCTATTTCTCGAATGTTTTATGGTGTCGACCGCATACTAAGGTGTCGACCGCAGCTCATTCCATAGCGTTTTATGGTGTCGACCGCATACTAAAGGGTCGACCGTAAATTAATAAAGAGCGTTTTATGGTGTCGACAACATACTAAGGTGTCGACCGCAGCTCATTCCAGAGCGTTTTATGGTGTCGACCGCATACTAAAGGGTTAGCCGCAGATTAATACAGAGTGCTTTATGGTGTCGACCGCATATGAAGTTATCGACCGTCAGTTCAAGGTGTCGACCGCATCGTAACTAGGTGTCGACCACGTGGCCTATTAAATCACAGACCGGTGCCCTAAAATCACATTTTTTCGACGATTTTTGACGACTTCTGACGCCCCACTCAAATTTCTTCGTGTTTTCGCCCTTGTCTGTGCCGAATCGTAAAGTGTAGAGATAATTATCACTTCTCCTCCTCCATTTTACCTATTCGTTTGAAATGACATCGACATCGCGTACAAAAAAATGCAAATTGTCCAAAAAATCTAAGGTTTCCTTCGTTTCGATTCCGGAGGAACCTATTTGTAGGGCCCTTGTTCGATTCTAATTTGTACATTGATTTAGAATGTCAACAAAATTTTTTATCTGATTTCCAATGCAAGACCATTATGCCAAGCCGTGTTTTCCAACCGAATTACATCTGTAACTTACCGATTCACGAGTTATTCAATCATGTTGGTTTGTCTGAGCTGTTTCAATTCCGGGGACCGTATTACAAAACCTTAATTCGCATGTTTTATGCCAATTTTTCATTTTCACCAAACCCTTTACAAGTGTCTAGTTATGTGTACGGAGAACGCATAACTATCACGTCTCGTAAGCTCAACGAGATGTTGAATTGCATAAAAAACGAGAGAGCCTCTCGCTACTACGAGCCTTTCACCGAGCCTCCTTGTGTCGAAACGAGTGAATACACTCAGTTTTTTCGCTCCGTTGTGAAAAATCTCAACACTCACCTTCCCTCTAAACCAAAAGTCAATGACTTGAACGTCGTGACTCGTCTTGTCCACCACATGATCTCCTACAACCTCCTACCTAGGGATGGTCATAGGGATCACGTGAGTGGTATGGATTTGCACGTTTTTTACCACATTTTCACTTGAACCAACTTTAACGTTGGTTATGTAATTTTAAAAAGGATGATTGATCTTTTTGAAAACTCATCCAAGTCAATGTCGTTCAACCTTTTGTTGAGGGAAATTTTCCACCAGCACAGTGTCAACTTTCCTTCCTCCGATACACCTCTCCCAGTTAGGAGAGTCGATACCTATACCGAATCTACCCTTACAAGGATGAGTATTGTGGAAAACACAAACGACGAGTGGATCTTCAAAGCCGATCATTTGAGTTCGAAATCACAGCTACTTCAGCACTAGGGCACTGAGCAAGACCAAGAACAATAAGTTGAAGCAGCTAGCCGTCCTCGTCAATCAACAACCAGCCAAATCGATGCGTTTTTGCACGACCACAAGAATTTTTGGAGATTTCATTTGAGAGAGTCCACCGACGGCTTGACACGATGGATGCCCGCATCTCAACATTGGATCGGCGGTTCGACGAGGCACAAAACCGACACTAGGCTGGAATTTTTACCAAATCACCGGAGGCGGAGGCCACACCCACAGCTGCTCCATCTCCATCGGACGATCCCATGTGGCGTAGGTTCGTCCTTCCGTAATCTTTTGGAACAATTGGAAGACTTTTTTGTAACTTATATTACTTTTAATTTGGCACAATGAATGATTTCAGTGTTTATATTTCGATTCGTACAATGCATGATTATTAATTGTTAACTCTTTCACAAATTGATTTCAAATCGGATGCTATATATGTTGAATGTTATTGATTCGATGTTTCGATGTTATTATTTTCGAGTTTCTTTTAGATATTGATTCAATGCTATTATTTTCGTGTTTCTTTGGCATAATGAAGGCGATACATACAAACGTTATCATGTAAATTTTTTTGGATTGAAGAAAACAATAGACATAAATTTTTCATCAAAATTTAAAATTAAATAATACGGAAAGTTATAAAACTTCAATATATGAAAACAAAATTTCTATGTTGGTCTCGTTTGGCTCAGCTCGTTTAGGCTCGACTAGCTCGGATCGGCTCGCTCGTTTCCAAATTTTTTTTAAAAAAGCTTCATCGAGACGGCTCGAATAAGTTATAAAACTTAAATATATGAAAACAAAATTTCTATGTTGGGCTCGTTTGGCTCAGCTCGTTTAGGCTCGACTGGCTCGGATCGGCTCGCTCGTTTCCAATTTTTTTTGAAAAAAACTCGATCGAGGCGGCTCGAATAGGCTCGACAGGCTCGGCACGTTTGGCTCGGCAAGCTCGTCGAGCCGGCCGTCCCGAGCTCGAGCCGGCTCGATTGCCAGCTCTAACTAGAGAGCCAGGTTGCTATTTCGACGGACGATTACGTCAGCATCCCTGAGCTGCCGTCATCGTGAAGGTTCGTAAAAACTCAATTTAGTTTAAAATTTTGAATAAATAATTCAAAAATACTTGAATTGTTTTTAAAAAAATTCTTGTTTCTCTTGATTTTCAAAGAAGTGTATTTGCGTCCGTATCAGACGTACTCAACTTTCTTCGCTCATTTGATCCTTTTTTTTTTTTAATTAATTTAGCTTGCAAATCTTATTGAAATTATTTGAAATTTTTATCACACATTTGCAACAATAAAAGAGACTAATCTAAGAAGTGTCAATTTTTTTCAATATTTGTATGATTTACTATGATTTTTTAAATGCATAAAAAATCAGTTAAAATTTTGTACGTCAATAAAAATTCTTGAAAATTTTGTCACACATTTAAAATGTTGTAATACAATACTCCAAAAAATTTTGGAAATTTTTAATAATTTATTATAATTTTTTAACTAAATTTTTTCATGTATTTAAAATATTATAATAAATCGTAAAATTATTGACAATTTACGAAATTTTATGGAGTATTGTATTTTATCGGAGATAAAAAAAAATTCAGTTAAAATTCTGTACGTCAATAAAAATTATTCAAATGTTGTCACAAATTTAAAATTTTTGAAGACAAATAGTCTATAAAGTTTTGTGAATTTTCAATAATTTTATCATTTATTATAATTTTTTTAATGCATAAAAAATAAATTCAATTAAAACTTCGCATGTCAATAAAAATTCTTAAAAATTTTATTACACATTTAAAATACTATAATACAATAGTCCAAAACTTTTCGTAAATACAAATTTTCAACTAAATTTTTTATTTTTATACATTTAAAATATTATAATAAATTGTAAAACTGTTAACAATTTATGAAATTTTGTGGAGTATTGTATTTTCTCGGGGATACGAAAACAAAGACAAGTCTAGAGATTGTCGACTACATAAATCCTAATATGGCCTAAAACAGTTGCCTAGATGGTGTAATATGAAGTAAATATGATAGCTGCTTTTGTACAAGATGTGAAGAACTAGAGACGATTTGGTTTATATTCTGCTCTATGCCAATCGGGATGGGCATAAATGACCCAATACGCTTAACCAACCCAATTCAAACGGGTTGGTTCGGGTTTGGGTTCATTAAAAACCTAAAAAACGCTTAATGGGTCGGTTAGTTTTTTTATGAATTGGGTTACGGGTTGGTGGCCCAAGACGGTCAAACCTATCTACCGTCCCATGACTTCAGTTAAAAGAAAAGAAACCCTAGATGAGAATGAATCCCTCAGCCGACAGCCTCTCGACTCTCCCATTTCACTCTCCACACCCCCGTTTGTAACCTCTTAATGGGTCGAGTTGGTCGGGCTTGGTACACAACCCCACCCATGCCCACCCACCTATTGGCTGATGATATGTTGTAGCAGGAAAGCATTGTTCCATATTGACTGGTCTGAAGCGCATGCTAAGGAAAAAGTTTGCTATGAACGATCTAAGAAGTGCAAAGAAGATGCTTGGCGTGGAAATAAGCAAAGATAGACAGAACATGGTAATTATCTTATCCCGGAAAGATCTAAATTGATTGGAGACGCCTTTGTGAGCTCAGTTTAAATTGTTCAAAGATGAAAGCCAAAAAATAAAAGAAGAGAGAAATTTATGGAGAAAACTCCATATTCTATAATTTTGTACATATTCAGACTTAGCTTATGCAGTGTGTCTCGTAAGTATATTTATGGTGAATCCTAGACCTAGCACTGGTATGCTCTTTAATGGGGGAATGAGGAAAATCATGCACGCTTGACATTTCTATAATTTTGGAAAAATCCAAAACAGGAAAAGAAGCTATTAGAGGGTATGTAGGCTTTGATTACTCAGGCTGTCAAGATGCACTTAATTTCACTATTTTCGGGGTAGCTATAAGTTGGACGCATGCTTACAGAAGATTGTTGCATTGCCCGCTGCTGCAGCCCTATTGATATGTTAACTAAAGTATTAAGTGTTATATTTCTTGTTTGATAATTTAAGTTTCGTTGACAATGTTCGATTAGCTTAAAGTTGCTTTTATTGTTTGCGGGGGACAAAGGAGTTTCACTTTTTAAAATATGTGTTGCATATTTATAAAAAAAATCACATTTTTATCTGTTGTTGATGCATCAGGCACTAGTTAAAAAGAACGAAGAACTATCTCGATATAATACCAGCTTATTCGTTATTCAACTCCTACAGTTGCTCTCATTCAAGACGAAGAATCGAACTCGTATCAAACCAATGTTGAGGCATATACAATCATACGTTCAATCTGGGAAATAATTGATAAACTTGATTACAATCCGTGAGGATCATAACATTATTAAATCCGTGTTAGAGTTGAAATTCGGGTAGTTAGAGTTTTTTTTTTTTAAATTCAAATCAAATCTTAATCACGTCAAGAACATCACATTTGAGCCAATTGTCCAAGCTAATGGAAGATCAGCCAAAAATAAAGCTTACTAAAAACAAAAGAAAATGACCAATTCTACGACTAGCATTTAAATGTCCCATTTTTTAATGTGTAGTGTGGCAAGGCATTCAATTTTGACAGCTACCAATCTCTTATCGGCCAACTTTTTATTTACTTTGTTCGACTGTGACACCTCCTTTATCACCTCATTTATTTGGTGCCCACGTTCCAAATCTCACGAACAATTAATAAGCAGAATTACAATTAAAATAATGTGTTTAATGGGTAGAATAAGATATTATTTATAATAATATGTAGACAAAATAAAATTAATTTCTATTAATTTGAGATGTACATTTATTACATAATTAAGATACTCGTTGTTTGATTTTTGGCTAATCTCTTTACAATATTAGATAGACAGATGAGGGAAATGCTTCGTCGCACACTATTTCTATTGTCTCATCTAAGGTATGAAAGAATAAATTAATCTCAAGTTTTCTTTAAATAATAAACATAACAACTTTCTTTATTATTTTTGTAATATATATTAATTTATATGATAATATTTTCAGCATATACATTAAATTTATATTCTTAGTCGTTAATAATTTGAACTTCACATTATTTTAATAAATAGCTTATTTTTGGGTTTATATTAAAACTAAAGTATTAATTTCTCATATCTAATTTCTAATTTTAACAAATATGAAGTTTTTAACTTACAGAGTTTCCTTTAAGTGCTTTGATTTATTTAATTTTTCTTTTATCAATTATTATTTTTATCCTCTATTAAATATTTTTTGTCGGTATAACACATTTGATGTTATGCATTGAGACATTTGAACTTCATGCATGAGACGACACATCAACTTTATGCATGAAGATTTTATGACTCCATGTATAGCGACATTTAGACTGTACACATGATAGCACATAAATTTCATGCATGGAGAGACATTCACTTTATATACGTCGACAATTAAAGTTAATGCATAATAACACATTATCTGATGACTCCTTATTTAGAGCGTAATCTATACTACATACAAAAGGATAGATGTTTGGATTCTATTTTAATATATTGATTTATTTATTTCTATTTTATTAATTATTACTTTAAACTCTGTTTTAAATATGTTATGTATTTTTTTTTAATATAAAAAATGGGACTATCTTGAGAGATGTATCATATTTTTCATTACTAGGTTAGTGGTGTAGTATGATGCTTGTGAAAATAATATTTGGAAACTCATTCCATCGAATTTAGCCTTAATATTATCACTATTTTACATATATTATTTTTTAAATGTGTAGGTGCAACACACGTACCTTAATTAACTAGTATATTGTAAAAGTAAAAGGAAAAAGTTATGGAAAGTGAAACTGGACGATGTGGCAGACTCCAATTGGGTGGCTAACCCCAATAATATTTAATATATATACGGTGGGAATGTTAAGAAAATGACCAAACTACACGACCAAGGAACACATGTGATCGAAGTCATTGAGGTGGCTGGGTCTACCTCTCTCCTAGTCCTAAAGAATCTTCTTGGCTTTCATCAATCTAGGATTTAACTTGTATTAAACATAATTATTATATTATTATCATCATAAATATACTAATTTATAAAAGTCAAAGACCTTATATCTCTGGATCGCTGAGTCACCGTGATTTAACTCCTTACAAATTGTCGGTTCAGAATGTAGGGGCCCTGAGGACGAGAAATTTTACTTTTTAAGTACAAGTGTTCTATAAGCATTCAATGGTGACCTAATATGACAGTGACGGGTGACGAAGAATTTAGATGTGACTATGAAGATGGAGAGTAACAAACTACTAACATGGAGAACAATACGATTAGGGGTGCAAACGGGTTGGACAAACCCGTAAAACCGAACCGAACCGAACCGACCAGAATAGTGGGCGGTTCGGTTATAAATACTCTCAAACCCGTACGTAAACCGAACCGACAATAACCGATTTGTATCGGTTCAGTTTTCGGTTATTAATCTTTAGACCATAACCGAACCGAATTTAAGTTCAATTTTAGGCTTTTAGCCTTTAGGTTTACAGTAAAAGCCTAAAAGGGGCTGAGGATTTTTGAAAGCAGTGCTTTCTTCTTGCCAAACTAGAGCGGCGACCAGCGAACGGCGACAGGGCTTTGACGAGCGGCGACAGGGCTTCGACGAGCGGCGACAGAGCTTCTACGAGCGGCGACAGAGCTTCTACGAGTAGCGACAGAGCTTTCACGAGCGGCGACAGAGCTTCGACGAGCGGCGACATTCCTATTTGTGAGGTTTGGTCTTGTTTCTTCTCGTGCTTATTTCGATTTACTTGGAAAATAGGCTTAATACCATTTCAATTTTCGCCGTGTGAAGCCAATGACCTAAATAATTATACTGGATGTTCCTTCTGTGAGATTTCGATTTGTACTGTACCATTTCAATTCACTGAGTTTATTTTCATTTTATTTTTGTCGTTTCTATTTTATTGGAGATGAGAACATAACAGCACATTCATTGTTGGTTCTACTGCATCAATTCACCGTTTGATGCATTCAATTCTACTGCACATTCATTGTTCATCAACGCATAACAGCACATAGGTTTGCAGAGTTAATATTAGTGCATTACTTTATGATGAATTATTCTTATTCTGACCGGATATTTTGAAATCAAGTCAATTAAAACCGTGGTCTTTGTGTTGTAAAATGTATTTTGAATTAAATCCTTAATTTGATACATAAACCCAAATTTATTAGCAGCCGTGTAACTGATTAGCAAACACAGAGATGGAATTTAGCCACTGAAGTTATTAACATACCAATTTATTAAAAAATATACCAAGTTACTAACATATTTTACTGAGTTTATGTGTTTTATATTTGAGTTAAACAAAGTTGTATTTTACCGAAGCTTCTTGTTTTTGCCATTTTTTGTATCATTTTTAGATAGCTTATTTAGAGTAATTATTCTTCAAATCAAACTATTGGGTTTCAAATGTGAAACACTTAATTTTCATGTTTTGTTCTTCCCAGGATGGATATTACTATGAATGAGAATACAAAACGACGCAAATGAGAAAGTAAAGCATGAGATCACTTCACGAAGAAAGATTCTGAAAACAGAATAAGTAGAGCACACTGCAACTATTGTCCGATCACATATGCCTGCGATACTGAAAAATGGATATTGTACAACTTTAGTTTTATTTTTCTTTGACGATGTTTGAATATTTTTTTTGATGATGTTGTTTTCGTTGTTATGGATATTTTAGATAATCTATTTGTTATTCGAAACATGTATATATTTTAGTTTTATTTTAGATGATGTTATTTTTTTTATGAAGTTGATGAAGATCGACTCATGAACGAGATAAAATAGACCCGAAATCGACCTAAAATTATTGAATCCTACCCAAATTTGATGTTGACCATACCCAAAACCGACCCAAAATTGACTCAAACCGACCCAACCCGTGGGTCAACCCGTTCCCAACCCGTATCAATTAACCGAAATCGAACCGAATCCAAACCGAAATTTTGGATTGGTTACGGATCGGTTATGGTAATTGATCGGTTCACGTTCGGTTATCGTCAGTGGATAACCGAACCGGCGGGTCTGTTATTTTTTGCCAAAAAACCAACCCGAACCCGTGGGTCTTACCCCTAAATACGATACGATAGCGTGCCAATAATTGATAACATCAGTTTAAAAAATAAATTATTACATTAATTTCATAAATAATAGTTGAACGCAAAAGAAGAAGTCAATTTCAAAATATATTTGTAGGCGATCGAAGCGAGAAAGTTCTGCAGAGCTTAACACCTGCTATGCAATTTCTGCAGATCAAAGAGTGGATTAATTCTCCGGCCTTTCTTCTTCTTAAATCTCAACCCAACGACCCTCTTTATAAAATAAGCTTTATTCCACCAACCCTCTCTCTCTCTCTCTCTGCAGAAGTTGTGGCTGCTTTGTGAAGCTACCCATCTTCTGTAAATATCTCCAGTCTGAGGCTTCTTCACCCTGTTCCTTGTTCAGTTATCGGATTCCTTTGAGGATCTGGATTCTTAGTTTCCATGCCGAAAGAGTTTATTCAGGTATTTTCTTTTTGCCCCTGACTTTTCTCTGGTTTTTCATGGCTGAGAGGTTCGGTCTCTGAGGACTTCATTGTTGAGATTTGAGCGAACGACGAAGAAGATGGGGGGGAGCAAATGGAGAAAACTGAAAATGTTCCTAGGGTTTAACTCGCGTCAGCCGGACCCTTCACCAGCAAGTAACGTGGCGATGGGATTCTCTGACGCCGTCTTTCCCATCGCTTCGCCGTCTCCGGCGCTTCCACGCTCCGCTAGCCGTTCGATGACTCCATCTAGGTTGACATCTGGTCTCCGTACTTCCAAAAGTGTATCCAGATCCTCTAAGGTTCGCATTTCCTTTAAGACCCTGCTTTCCAACATAGTAATCTTTGTATTTTTAAGTTTTTTCTTTGTCAAGCTATCTGTAGAATTTATGGTTTATATATTGATGTTCTTTGAATTTGTTAGATGGATTCTGAAAAATCCCTCCTAATAGAATATTATTCAGCGTATAATTCGTTGTTGGATATTCAAGAACTGGTAGTTTTTTTGTCGTCTTCCTTACTCTCTCTTGATTGATTTGAATGTTGAAGAATCTGAAGACAGATTATCAAGTTTGCAATCTGGATTGATTTTTTCTGGAATGATTGGAAAACATTATCGATTTGTTTCTGTTTCCTTTATTCTTCAGACGTGTGCGATCTGTCTCGGAAGCATGATGCCGGGTCAAGGCAACGCCATTTTCACCGGAGAGTGCTCTCACTCCTTCCATTTCCACTGCATAACCTCTAATGTCAATCACGGTAACCAAGTTTGCCCGGTTTGTAGAATGAAGTGGAGAGAAATTCCTTTTCAGAGCAGCATTAACGATCCCCCAACTGCAGCACAGAGACTCGGTTTTGTAAATTGGGTCGAAGATGATGCCTTGTCGAGAGACTTTAGCCAACAGTCTCCCCCGTGGTTTGTTACAACTTTCCAGAGCCTAACTCCTAATGGTTTTGAGCCATTGATATTCAATGATGACGAAGCCATTGATAACCAGCTTGGGATTGTCGAGACAAGTACTCTCGACAATAGCTCTATAAGAAAACTCGAGGCCAAGACATATGCCGAAGTTTCTGCTGTTGTAAAGTCGTCTTCTTTCGAAAACTTCTCCATTGTGGTTCACATCAAAGCCATCCGTATGATCGAAAGACTCAATATGAGCGGAAATCTAGCTACGCCATTGTCATTATCTCTTCATTCTCGAACTCCAGTTGATTTGGTTACTGTTCTAGATGTTAGCGGGAGCATGGCCGGGACCAAGTTGTCTTTGCTCAAACGAGCGATGGGTTTCGTGATTAACAATCTTGGACCTTCCGATCGTCTCTCTGTGATTTCATTTTCTTCAACAGCTCGCCGGCTCTTCCCTCTTCGTCTCATGACTGATGTTGGACGACAGCAGGCATTGCAGGCCGTGAATTCCTTGATCTCCAATGGCGGAACTAACATTGCCGAAGGACTTAGGAAAGGTGCAAAGGTGTTTGCTGATCGGACCTGGAAGAATCCTGTTGGAAGTATCATATTGCTGTCGGACGGGAGAGATACATATACTGCTCACAATCAGTCCGGGGATCATCTCCTTGCGGATCATAATAGCTACGGCTTGCGAATTCCGGTGCATACATTTGGGTTTGGTCCAGACCATGATGCTGCATTAATGCACTCGATTTCTGAGGGATCTAGGGGGACTTTTTCGTTCATAGAGACAGAACATGTCATCCAGGATGCATTTGCTCAGTGCATTGGTGGCCTTCTCAGCGTCGTTGTCCAGGAGCTTCGGATCAGCATTGAGTGTGTTCATGAAAGCTTGCGAATTGGTTCTATAAAAGCAGGAAGTTATCAAACGAGGCTTTCACAAAATGCCAGAAGTGGGTCTATTTCCGTTGGAGATTTGTATGCTGATGAACATAGGGATTTTCTGGTGACCCTCGATATTCCAGTTGATCGATCGAGCGACGAAATGTCGTTGCTAAAGGTTAGTTATGATTTCAGAGACCCCATGACGAGAGAACTAGTGTCTTCGGGTCCGGCTAGTGAGGTGAAAATAGAGAGGCTGGATGTGGTAGGAAATCTAGTGGTGTCCTTGGAAGTGGATCGGCAGCGAAACCGATTTACGGCAGCCACGGCAATGGCCGAGGCCAGAAATGCGGGCGAGCTAGGTGATCTTGGCAGGGCAGTTTCTATTTTGGAGAGTTGTCGAGTGGCGTTGTCGGAAACTCCATCTGGAAAAACTGGAGATCCATTCTGTATTTCGCTATGCAGGGAGTTGAAGGAGATGCAGGAAAGAATGGCAGATCGACGGGTGTATGAGTCAGCTGGACGGGCTTACGTTCTATCAGGACTGAGCTCGCATTCATGGCAGAGAGCAACTTCTCGAGGCAATCCCGGAGAGAGCGAAAGCCTCTTGTATCAAACGCCATCCATGGTCGACATGGTTAATCGATCGCATAACACGATTCGAAATCAATCACCTCGAAGATGCCTGCACAGGGCTCGATCCTCTTCAACGAAAATTCAACCCCGATAGACGGGATTGTCGGGGATTCTTGTTTCGCGTTCAAACAGAACCACCCATTTGTTTGGCCGTAGTTACAGAGGGGAGATGGCGGGTAAATGTTCATTTTCGTTTATATATATATATATGTTTTGAATCTGTAAATGAATAACAACCCCTGGAGAGAGTGAGCTGATGACTCGTGTGGATATTGGTGGCAGGGGTATTGAATGTAATTTTGTTGGATAACACTTGTGCAATTATTCTTTAAGAAACAAATTAAACTTTTCAATTAAATATTTGAATTTTTACTGTAAAAGTGTAATTCTATTAGGCTGAATTCGATGTGGAGCAGAACCAAAGTTTGGTGGTTCTCAGGTCAAGGAAACTAAAACCGAACCATGTAGGATCTTGGAATTTGGTTGAGTTTCGACTGGTTTTTTTTATTAGGTTTGGGCACTGGGTTTGGTTTTTTTCTCGTCGATGGTGCCTCCCTCTCTCTCTCGCTCCCTCTCCTTCTTCAAGGAATTAGTCTCAGCCGGAGTTGTTGCAACGCTAGACTGATCGAATGATTGACATCGAGCTTTTCGAAACAAAGTAGAATCTCCTGCGAAGAAGAAGCTGTTTCTTCCTTTGTTTTGGTGTCTGTACCGGCGACATTGCTCCAATTGCTCTGACGATGCCTTCGCATTTCAGCCTCTGTTTCTCTGCAAGAGGCAAAAGCAGAAACTCCATCCCTTTATTTTTTCTGTTCAATGTACAGCTACTTTTGCCTGTGATGTGATATATCATATTTGTGTTTAGCTAGAAGAGCCTACTACCTTAATTTCTTCTTTCACTTTCACTTTGCGCTTTTTCGTTGTTGCAAAAACGTAGCTTACTAAAAGGCGTGAGTAACGACCATTTGTGGGTTAGGCAGTCTCGTTCAGAGTTGAAAAAGAGTTGCTTTCGCCGAGGTGGGTGGTTGCTGTTTCTGCTTCATTCCTCTTATGATACTTATCGATATTTTAGTGGTTTCTATCCACTTCATTACAGACTCATTCCCCTCCTTTGTGCATTGTCTAAGTTTTGACTTTCACCTTTCTTTGCTATTATTCTACTGAATTTTAGATCTTTCTAGTTTTAGATGATTTCTAAAAGGAGCATTGGTTTAATATGCCAACGTATTATCGTTCTAGTCTGGCTATGAAGCCTTTGACAATACCATTTTCCGTTTTCTGTTTAAGGTTTCTGCTATTTTTCAGCTTTTTGTCTGCTATGGCTATTGATTCACCTGCACAACTTGTCTTTTCTTGTTAAATGTTCCCCACGAGATGATTTTGTTTTGATAATTTAGTTGTCACGAGCAAACAACAAGCTTTAATTGCTATTCTCCCAGTCTCATGAAATTTTTATGAATAGTGAACAGTCAACAGATTATAGTTACTTTTTTTCATGTATTAGCACCCACTCTATGATCCACCGACTCTAGTTTTAATAACTCATAGGCTATTACTGTCACTTCACTATGTCAGGTTGGATATCTTCCGTACTCTAATAGAATGTTGTAGTGTTTAATCCATCCGTGGTTGATCAACTATTGTAGAAAATCCTTACATTATTGAAGCTACCACAAGTATCCTTAGTTCATATCAATTTAGAATATTGCCACTCTATGAATTTTAACATTTCTAAATTGTAGCATATTGCATATGTTTGCTTATGGATTTCAGTTATTCTACAGTATTACACTCCAATCTTCTCACAGAAAAGAACTTTGATCGGGTAGAAAATTCATGTAGGCTATTTAATCATGAATGTTCATGTAGTTTTCATCTCATACATGTAAATGGATTTTGAAGAGTTTATACAGGAATTCAGATCAAGACTTTCAGGGGAAGAATCTATAAGAGGAAAGCTTTGCAGAGTAATGAAGGTCAGCCTGTCCTTGCTTTCTCGATGTTTTATCAGCATTGTAGTATGATGTTCATGCAACCTGAAAATAATAAGTCATTTCATTCAGACAGGATATTGAATGAAGTTTAACATGTGAGTTGCTTTCCAAAATTAAGGTACAATTTTATGAGAGCCGGACATATTTATGTTGTCGGTCCAACATTCAGATTGGATGTGAAAAGATTATTGCTCTTGACTTCAAATGCTAGGGGTGGTACCGCATCGGACGACATAATAATCGATCTATCTGAGCCTCAGTTTGAATCATACTGCATGGCAAATGCTACGCCTCTTCTATGAAACAATGGACTGTTCATAAGCCAGCTGAGGAAGATTCTCGTTCAGATCAAGATTTTGGGCTTGAAGTATTCACGTTTTTAATTATGTATGTACGCACAAATCACAGAAAAATGTAAGAAAACAGCAATTTTATGTTTTTTTGTTGAAGTCAACAATATGAAAGTTTCGAATGATGCCCCTTTTTACTAAATCCTTCATCCTCGACCATGGATAGTTAACTTCAAGCTACAGAGAAGCAACTGATACAGAGTAATCTCTTCTCTCTTTTAGTGAAATTTTATTTATTTATTTTGGAATATTTGTTTGTTAGGTTCAACGCCAACTAGAAGGGAGGATGATGAAGTTTAAGGGCATAGAAGTCATCTCTTCTCCAAACCCATTATCTCTGATTGCAGAGTATTCAGAGGGAGTGATGGAAGCACCGCCACCTCCGACTGAGCCGCTGCTGGATCCGGCGCCGCCAGAGAGAGGACTTTTTTACTCTTGTTAACATAATGTCTACTTCATTATCATGCTTCAGAACGTCAAAATGGAGTCTTTTTTACACGGTCATTCTCATCAATTATGCGCCTGCCTTTTTGGTTGTTTGCAGTATCTGGCTTTTATGTTGCTGTGGTCTGCTAAGAAGCTGCTGCCCTCCTCTTTTTGAGGCCGGGCCTCCTCCTGTTTAGAATATAAAAGATTTGTTTTGAACTGGTTCTCTCTGGGTTTGAAAGGAAGGCGAGATTTAAGAGTGTTGCTTGCCTCCCATGGCGGATGATAGTCTTCAAATATTGAATCTCTCATGGTAGTTATTCGGTATTATTGTGTATAAGTGGTACTGTATGAGCTACAGAGCAGCGATTTGCGAAATCAGCTAGAGTGAAAACTATAATTAATATAAATAATACTGCAAACGAGATCTGCACGATGTAAAATGGATTTCTAATGAGACTCATCCAAAATTGCAATAGTAATTAAAAGGTAAAATCAAATAAACCCCAAATTATAGGATACTTAACCTCAAAATGCAACTCAGCCCTGGTGGATTGGCTGAGTTGCAGACAACTAGAGGGTGTAATAATACTGGAAATTTTCCCCAAGAAAACTGTTGATGTATTTACTCTGTGTATTTTCTGACTGCAGGTGATCAACCTGTAATTATATCATGTGCTAGTCTTCTCTGGCCGATGCCGGGATTATGGTTTCTCACCTTGTTCTCTCAGAGTTGAAATGTAATTAAGAAAGTTTTGTTTAATTTAGTCATTATAACTTTTGTACGCTGTATTTTATAAAGTTATAATAATAATTAAATTTATAAAAAAAATATTTGTTTTAGAACTTAAATTGTATTAAATGCGTATGAGAAATAAAAGAGGAGAGGCAACACGTTTCAGCGTGAGGTGGCAGACAAATGAAAAAGAAGGGACAAACATTACTACAAGGAGGAACTGAAAGTGGGCCCCACGTACATAGTGACGAGTCTCGTAATCCTCTCTAACACCACCTACCACCCCTACATGCTGGGCCCACGCTGCTCGCAACACCACTATGTTGGTTGCCTACTTGTAGTCGTAGTCATTGGCAGTCGACCCACTTTGACCATTTCTGGTGGGGCCCTCCCCCTTGCTTCAAAATTGTTTTTTTATTAAAAATAATTTTTGGGTCTAAATTTTAGTAAAATATATCAAATCGGACCTGAATTTTCGGAAAATAAAATTTGAGCTCGTCGGACGCATAAAATTTTACCTCATTCGTCCGATCATAAAATTTGAGCTCGTCGGACACATAAAATTTTGCCTCATTCGTCCGATATTCGTCCGAGTGAGGCATGATCGGACGAATGAGGCAAAAAATTATTGTCTCATTCGTCCGAGTGAGACATGTTATGCGTCTTATAGGCCTAAAATCTATAAATTTAGGCTGAGTTTTATATTTTTTACCTTTCTAAAGTCTTAGCGAAGTTCTGCCAAATTTTTCAATTTTTTGCAAAAATTAACTTCGGTCGTGGAAAACGCATCAGAATCGTCGGACAACACCGCGACGATGATAAGAGATCGTCACAGTCCTCGGAAGTTGGAATTCTTGATTCGCCTTTGTCGGTAGGAGGACGTCGTGGCGAATTTCGTTTCATTACAACCGAGAGGATGTTTGACGAAGTCTTCTCGTTACGGTCGGTCATACCTCACAGACTAGTTGTATTCACATCATTTGAAGGCTTGAGGATTCGACAGATGACTACTGACATTGGTTTGGTCGGGATGTTTGAGTTATCAGGCTCATTAGCTGAGCGATTAGTGCGACTCTTTTATGTGAACCTTGTGATTTCTGCGACCAGCGGTAATTGAAGGACATTTATATTTGAGACAAATGTGGTGATTACACCGGAGCACATATGTAATACCCAAATTTTTTGAAGGAACAAGACCCTAATATCTTAATATATATGTGTTTGTATTAGGGCTGGGACCCGCGGGTACGGATCGGTTTTTGCCATAGAAAAAAACCGACCCGGCGGGTACGGTTATCCACTTTAAAAACTGTCGGTTAATCAGTCATCGACTAAAACCGACTCATAACCGACCCATTTATCGGGTCGGTTATGGGTCGGTTTCGGTTAATAACCGTGGTCAAAACAGCGGTTTTAGACCGATTTTTCTGCCGATTTTCTTCCAATTTAGACCGATTTTTCGTCGAGTTTCATGCCGATTTTCTACATAATCCATATTCTTCCTCAAACTACAAAGTTTCTTAATAGGATAACAAACCGAATTAATGTATAATTAATTAACAAACCGATTTTCTACACAGCAAATTTGCAAATAAAATTAATTAAGCATAATTCTACAACACAAACATAACATATCATCTAAATAGGATAACAAACCGAATTAATGTATAACCTCCACATTTGATAACCAACACATGACGTATCAAATCCAAATAGTAATGACATACTATAAATCGAAATAGTCAATCTAAACAAATCCAAAGCTTATCCTAGAAATGTGAAAGCAATAACGGATGAAGATGTCTCACCTCACCTGTAGTAGAAAAAGAAAATAAAACAATTTAGTCATATGAACCGTTAAAATTTAATGTAAACATAGTTGATAATCTCTTCAAATAATAAAAATTACCATTTTCCAGTAGATCGATAGAACCATCATCATGAATAATCATATCTTTGATGTCTCTAACATATCAATCAAATCTAATCATAAAATAAACACAACATAATTATAAGTTAGAAAAACTAATATATTCAATTGTGGACATTAAGATAGTACTATTAAATAGAAGTAACAGTTAATGTTATACCTGTTTCAAATTCTGTTACTTCTTCTAATGATTCGCAAGCACTACTCTGTCTATCTGCATTACGAATCCAACTTTCAAGACAAATAATACTTTCTACTGTCTTGGGAGCTAACGAACTCCTAAAAGAATCTAATATTCGACCTCCACAGCTAAAAGCCGACTCTGAGGCAACTGTTGAAATTGGAATGGCGAGAACATCCCTTGCTATTCGACTCAAAGTAGGATAGTCTGCAGCGTGCCTTCGCCACCAATGCAGTAATTCCCCATCATCAAATTCTTCAAGTTTTGTAGACAAATAATTGTCGATTTCATTTGTGTGCCCAAATTCATTTGCACGATTGATCTCTGCTTTAAATGTAGATTGTACTTCAAAATCTTCAACTACATTCAAACATTCGTCCTCGATGTCAAGAGGGCTTGGTAATTGCACTTTATATTCACTGTACAAAAGTCTAATCGTACCATCCAAAGCTTTGATAATATCATCAGTTTGCTCTAGTGAATGTAACTTCAAGAGGCAATGTCTTACAAACTTCAGTTTGAACCGTGGATCAACCACTACAGCCACGTAGATGAAGTGATTCATTTTTGTATAATCTCCCCAATACTTTTCAAATTTATTCTGCATATTCAGTGCCGTAGATCTCAGTACTGTGTTGTCACTTCCCACATACTTTTTAATTATAAGGTGCAGTTTGCATAGTTCTGCAAAGAATAGATTCGCTGTAATGTGCAATGTCGATGAAACTTTCAATGTAACTTCATAAAATACCTTCAATAAGGACAAAAATTCTCGAACGACTTGCCAATCATGGTCACTGGGCGGGCTCATCAAGATGCCATCTTTGACAAATTCAGAAATATAGTTAATGTCACATTCACCTAGTTTTGCAAATGCTTTTTCAAATTTAGATGCAGTCTTCAGCATCAAATACGTCGAGTTCCATCGTGTTGGCACATCAAGACACACACTATTTTTGCATGTAATGTTTACACTCTCAATGCAAGCTTTGAATTTTTGCATTCTCGCAGGAGAAGATCGAACGTACTTCACCGCCTTCCGTATCTTGTGAATTGAATCATTATGCTCTTTTAATCCATTTGTAACAACTAAATTCACGATATGAGCAACGCACCGAACATGCATAAAACTTCCATTCAGCAACAAAGGCTTCCGTTGATTCATATTCTTGATCAAGACATTCAGAGCAATATCATTACTAGAAGCGTTGTCAACGGTTACGGTCAACACTTTATCTATTTTCCAATTTAGCAAGCAGGTTTCAATGATTGAAGCAAGCGTCTCTCCTTTGTGATCAGGAATGACACAAAAATTTATGATCTTCCTTTGCAAATTCCAATAAGTATCTATAAAATGGGCAGTCACCACCATATAGTTTATATTTTGTACCGAAGTCCACGTATCAGTAGTTAGACAAATGCTTGAAGTCGATTGTCCAAAGAAGCATTCTAACTTACTACTTTCACCCACGTACATCTTGAATATATCATTCGCAAGAGTTTTGCGAGATGGAACATGGAACTTGGGCTGCAATTCATTTAACAGGTCAACAAACCACTTTCCTTCTACAATACGAAACGGTAACTCTTCCATCACGATCATTGTAGCAAGCTTCTGCCTACATCGATCCTCATTAAATATCTTCAAACTCATTGAAGATGATGACCCAGACCCTTCTTTTTCTGTTTCCGATTTTCCAAAAAATATTGTCTTCTGTTTATCATCCATAGTAGCCAAGAACTTTGCACATTTTGTGAGATGCCTGTGCAAGTTTGTAGTTCCATTTTTTCCCGTATGGCATGCATACGTAGTCGGACAGTAGTTGCAATGCGCTCTAGTAACTCCGTTTTCTGATTCTTTTTTCATGAAGTGAACCCATGCTGAACTTTCTCCTTTACGTCTTTTTGTACCCTCGCTGATAGAATATTCCATAGTAGCCAAGAAACTTAACCAAATCTGAAAACAAAGAAAAAATTTCTGACAATCAAAAAACTAGTATCCAAAGAAAACTTAACCAAATTCTGACAATCTGAAAAACTTCTGCATTTAACAATCAAAAACCGAAAAACGAAACTATGCATTTAACCATCCGAAAACCAAAAAACTATGCATTTAACAATTAACAATCAAACTCCATTTCAGAATTACATCCAATCGAAACTCCGTTTCAGAGTTCCATCGCGGAATAATACGGTATGCATTTAGACTTTAGAGTTCCAATCAAACGAAACTATGCATTTAACAATCAAAATATCTTCAAAATCAGAGATACCCGTCGGCCGTCACAAATGAAGACGAGTCGGCGAGGGCTGCGCGGACTAGATGGAGACGAGTCGGCGACTGCGAGGGGAGGCAAGGGCTGCGCGGAGTCGGACTGCGACTGGGAGTCAGGTTCGACTGCGAGGCGAGGGCTGGCGGACTGGCTGGAGACGAGTCGGCCACTGAGAGGGGAGGCGAGGGCTGCGCGGAGTCGGACGGCGACTGGGAGTCCGGTCCGGCTGCGAGGCGAGGGCTGCGCGGACTGGATGGAGATGAGTCGGCGACTGGGAGGGGAGGCGAGGGCTGCAGTGCGCGGAGTCGACTGAGGGCTGGGAAGCGACGAAGCGTTTTAATTTAGGTTAAATTCGGTTCGGTTCGGTTTATCCAACATAAAACCGAAACATAAATCGTTTTTCTCCATAATTTCGGTTCGGATAGTGGTTCGGTTTTTGAACCATAAAAAACCGACTGAAACCAACCCATTTGATCGGTTCGGGTCGGTTTTTCGGTTTTATCCAACCCAATTGCCACCCCTAGTTTGTATTAATAGCCTTGAAACTTAAGTTATTACTAATCTAAATTAATTAGTAAAGCTAACCATAGTTAAAAGATATGACATCTCCACCTTACATTTTCTCCTTAATTAAGGATATAATTTGAATAAATATTTATTATAGAATATTATTAAATGTAAATTATGATTTTATATATTAAAGTAGTGAAGCAATAAGAAAGTGTCACAGGTCACCATTAGATTAGTGTCTAATCATGATTAAGAGGTAATTAAGGTTTACTAATCATGATTAATTAAGTTAATCTTGAAGATTATATTAGTACTAATCTAGATTAATTAATTTAAGCATGTCTGATTAAAAAAAATGTTAATTAAGGTATTTTTACAAATATAAACAAAAGTAATGTCAAATATGAATTTTAACATGGACAAATTGGTTGATAAGATAATTTTACCCTAAGAAATCCCTAGAAAAGCTGAGAAACTCACGAATTCTTCAGCTCTCTTTCTGATTCTCTCTGGTTTTGGAAGATTAAGTGAGGTTCTTTTGTTGGATTAAAGTTTTGGTGAAGAGTTGTTATGTTTAAAGCAAATTTAGTTCACTCTAGAAGGAAATATGAGTAAAGAAGAGGAAACAAATGACTCAAGGGTTTCGGTTTCGATCTTCCCTATTCTGAGGTATCAATTCTAACCCTAAGAACATGTTTAAGTTGATGAATTTATTCAGAATGGTTAATTAAGCATGTTGGTGATATTTATATCAAGATTATGCAAAAAAAAAAAATTGAGAAAATCAGGCAGTTTTAAGATTTGTAATTTTACTGGAAGTTCAAGTTTTCAAATGACTTGAAACTCTTCTGATGATTTGAAATAGACATTTAAGGAGAAGAATGACATGTGAATTGCCTCCATCCAAGAAGTATAACTTAAGTTATAATCGGTTGAAGTTTCTGTCATACAACAATTACTAAAAAATAATGTATTCTTGACGGTTTTTGAATTAGGCATATGACGTATGTTTAGATACTTTAAATTACTTTTATGTTTTCTGATGAATTGGAGTAGATATCCTAAGCAACATTCAAACACCTTGATCGCATTATTTGGATTAGTCCAACTAAAGTTACAATCGATTGAAGATCATGTTATGTCAAAGCGATACTTTAAAATTAATGAATTATGGTACTTGTGTTTTAGGTTTTCAAGTGCAGCAACATATTGATCAAGTTTTTCAATAAGGCTAAGGATTTAAGGTAAGTAATCCATGCATGTGTTTGGCCCTTGTGAGACTACATCACAAAGGATAGGACATAAGATTGATGTGTTTGATTACTTAAATATCCATTAAGTAAAGAATGTCTTAGAAATTATTTGTTTTTATGATAATATAATTGATGATATTCTGTTAGGGTGTATCGCACCGTACACCGACCCAACTGTTTTGGGTTTGATTGGTGCTTGATTGTCATTGTTTGATGTTTATGTATTATTATAAGTCAAGAGTTAAGTTAAGTCAAGTTTACTATGAATGTTTATTACGATTAACTTGGGAGATGTTTGATATAATATGTTTATTGTACTTAAGTTATGTTACCATGTCATGCATATGTTAATTAGGTTAACTAAACTTTTTCGTAAGTTCAAGAATTAACGATTATCTCTTCTTTGATTTAGTTATCAATTCAATATGCAAGCATAATCAACAATTATAAAAGTTGAGAGAGAAAGATATTAACACTTGTTTGGTAACGCGGTTCGGCCAACCTTGCCTACGTCCGCGCTTCAAGGTACCTCCTTCAAGATTTTTTCCCGCTAAAACTTTGAGCTTCACTCCGACTGACTTACGGTTGTCAACCAAACTTTTTGACTCTTTTCTTGAAGGAGCGTCACCCCTTTTACAATGACTTTTTTTTCGAAGGAGCGTCACCCGTTTTACAATGAATTCATCAACAAGAGTGTTTAAGAAGTTTGCAATTTCTAAACCGACTCTCTTGATCACAAGAATAATGATCAAAGATGAATACAATGATGAGAGAGTAAGAGAGATATTTGAAAATAAATTTGGCAGAGTTTGAACGTGTTTTCTCTTCGTCAAAAATCTCCTACTCAAAATAAGGTCGCTTCATCTATTTATAAATTGCGGTTGTTCTGTCCAGTTGGGTCGACACAAATTCTGTTGGGGTCGACACAAGCACTAGCCGGTAGACACAT
This sequence comes from Begonia fuchsioides, assembly GCA_003255005.1. Lineage (NCBI taxonomy): Eukaryota > Viridiplantae > Streptophyta > Magnoliopsida > Cucurbitales > Begoniaceae > Begonia > Begonia fuchsioides. The sequence continues at coordinate 61,308 of QAOC01017395.1, forward strand.
AAAAAATATAGCCGTTGAGAGTTTTATGACTGTTGGTGCTGATCTGCCGAATTGGGTCGACACAAATGTTGTTGGGGTCGACACAAAATCTTCTCTGGAAATTGTTGGGGTCGACACAATGTTTGTGCGGTCGACACAAAAATGAGTTGGCTTAAACGTCAGTCCACATGCAAAATGCAGGAAGGGTCGACACAATGTTATATATGGGGTCGACACATTTGCACGTTGTACTGCCTTTTTGGGTCGACACAAGATTTATAGGTGGGTCGACACAAATGGAATGACTCGCCTCTGTTTTGAACAGGGGTCGACACAAAAACTCTAAGGGTCGACACAATCACTAAAAGGCTGAGCTTCTGGATTTTCTTAAGGTCGACACAAATATTATGGGTCGATACAATGTATGAAGGCTCAGCTTCTGGATTTTCCTAAGGGTCGATACAATGACACTATGGGTCGACACAAACTGCATATATATTTGAAATTTCTGCATCACTTAACCAAATTGTTATACTTTAATTGTACCCTTCAAAGATGGTATTTCTCATGAATGAATAAGTCTAATTTAAGTATTGTAAAGTGTTTATTTTATCTTTTACGCTCATCTTACATAGTTGTTATAAAAAATAATTAATATCTTTAAAAATATTTGGAAAGCCAACAAAAAGGACATTTATTTCTTAAGAAACATGCATTTGAAGTTTCAGCTCTTTTCCATAATTGTCTGATCCGTTAATTCTTTCAACTGTTCATCCCTCAAGTAAACTAAACAAAGGGTAGAGATTGAAAACTGAAAATACGTTTAGTGCAAAATGATTAATTGGTGGGTGGGATATAGGACAGAGATAGGGATGAAGTAGTGAAAGAGAGATGTTAAGGCCACATTCATTGGACTAATCATCAATTTAATGATGTCATCGACCTCGTAATTGGAGCCGTTGCAATGATGATCGAGCGACCTCTTTCCATTCTTAGTTTGGAAATAGGAAGGATATCATTGTTCATCTGCAGAAGTTTGAAAAAACGAGGAGGTTCTGTTGTTGGGGTTCGAATTATAACCAGGCCCCACTCATTGCCGAGCATGTGGAACACGGTGATCGTTCAAACTTGATCTTTTTCTTCGAAGAATTCTGCTTCATTTTCGCTCTCTCTCTTTACTTTCCACGTTCTCCGGATTCCAGTTTCCTCCTAGAAATAGGAACTCTAGAGAGAGATAGATGGAGGCGTGGATATGCAAGTCAAACAAAGCCATGGACAATGAAACTTGACCCAACAAATCTTAACAAATAAGACCGGTCTCCAATGAAGAATAAAAGTACTTATGGTTCAAAGTTAGGATGGAGTCCCGATAATTACAATATATATTATATTGGATAATAATTTGAATGACTTTGTTCTTCCATTATGTTGCTAACATGTGTTCTATTTGTAGAGAGGGAATCTCGACTTATAAGAACTCGTCAATCTTGTTAGACGTGTTGGCCAACACGTATAATTTATTGTGGGTCTGTATATTTGTGTTAATTAATCACGAGGCTAATTTATTATTGTGGGATTTAAAGTGATCTATTTTAGTAAAGCCTAAGACCTTTATAATTGTATGAGCCTAATAGATAGATACTTATACTAGGCCTTTTAGGGTTTTAATGGGAACCCTAATAGACTAGTATATAAAGAACATTAGAGTTATGGTCCCCAAGACATCAAACTGAAGAGGCACCGTTTCTCCTTAATCCCATCATTGAGAGAGAACCCGTTCAGTGCGTACGGTAGTTTGGTTGAGGAAGATCAAGAAACCCGACGTATTCTCTGCCGATCTACGTTCTCATCACAATGAATTCCGGTACGTGATTTCAAAGTTTATCGTGACAATTCTAGCATGATTAGATCTTGGATGTTTTAGATTAAAACATATAAAGTATTGTTTACAAGTGGTATCAGAGCGATAATCATGTTAGGTTGTTCGATTTGATTCATAAAGTTTGTATTTTTCATCTATTTAAAATTTAGATGTTGAATTTGAGATTTTTATGTGAATCTTTTGATTCGTTCTGGAATTATTTTGAATACTTGTGTTCTATACGGATAAGTGATTTTTATTCACTAATAAAGAACAATTTATTCAATTCTAGTGGTGCACATGTTTGATTAAAAGGAAATTCATTAATGAATATTTTTATAAATATTCGTGTCTTGTATTTTAAATTAGATTAATTGAAATAATAAGTTGCCAAAGTAACCTCTATTATGAAGATTAATTTATTTTAAAATATAAAGATGTGTATGTTTGTTGTTTATGCATTTAATAATCGGCCCAAAGGAAGGTTATTATTTGGCCAAATAACAAATATAATTGGGATAATTAGTATGTGACAATTGTGAAGGTTAACTCATGTGAATGATAGTCGGCCCAAAGGAAGACTATTATTTGACAGAGTTTGTTGTCAATATTTAATTACTTCGTTGAAAGTACCGCTTGCAATTGGTATCTTTCATCCAAAGGTGAAATATCAATGTTGCTTTAGGTATTTTTTTTTTGTTTTTTATATGGGCCCACTATTTTTTGAGATAATACTTGGTTGATTTTAATTATGATCTGAGTATTGATTCGAGTATATGTTTATATTTTGTTCTCTGTAAAATATCAGTTTCTGCTTCTCATCAAGTATCTGCCAATTTGAACTCGATTTCAATGCTTACTGGATCGAACTTTAAGGCATGAAAGAGACGGTGGAAATTATTCTTGGATGCATGGATCTTGACCTTGCATTAAGGACCGAAAAACCCACTGCTACTCCGGAAGACCCTAACACGGTCAATATAGAAAAGTGGGAATGGTCAAACCGCATGTGTGATCATAAGGCGCTCCATTCCAGAATCTTTTCGGGGTTCTATGACTGAGGATAAAGATGTCAAGAAATTTTTCGCTCAAATTGAGACATACTTTGCCAAAAATGAAAAGGTAGAAGCGAGTAGTTTTTTAACTGCTTTGATTTCTATGAGGTATAAAGGCAAAGAAAACATAAGGGAGTACATTATGGAAATGTCTCATCTTGCTGGAAAACTTAAGGAATATGATGTCGAGATTAAGGAAAATCTTCTCGTTCATCTAGTCCTTATTACTCTTCCACCACAGTTTAATCAATTCAAGATAAGTTATAATACTCAGAAGGAAAAATGGAGTATTAATGAATTGATTTCTCAGTGCGTTCAAGAAGAGGATAAAATTAAGCGAGAAAAGACTGAAAGTGCTCACTTGGCATCTACTTCTCATGATAAGAAAAGAAAGAAACCTTCGGGAGTTGCGAATACGACCTCTGAGCAAAAGAAGGAAAATAAACAGGATAAGGGATTCACCTGTTATTTTTGCAATAAGAAGGGTCAAAACAGGATAAGGAAAATAAACATGAAGAGAGAATGCCCAAAACGCGCCAAATGGTGTGAAAAGAAAGGTGAATTTCTCGCTTTGGTTTGTTCTAAAGTTAATTTAGCTTCTGTACCACGAGACTCTTGGTGGGTAGATTCTGGTGCTACTACTCACATAAGTATGTCTATGCAGGGTTGCCTGTTGAGCCGATTGCCAAGTGATGGTGAAAGATTCATCTATGTTGGCGATGGCAAAACAGTTAAAGTTGAAGCTGTCAGAAATTTCAGATTACTTTTAAAGACTGGATTTTATTTAGATTTGAATGAGACTTTTGTTGCTCCGTCATTTAGACGGAATTTAATTTCTATTTCCTATTTGGACAAATCTGGATATCATTGTTCTTTTGGAAATAATAAAGTTAATTTCTATTCAATTCAAATCTGGTTGGTTCTGGTTCTTTAATTGATAATTTGTATATGGTTGATTCCGATTCTTCATATAATGAGACTCTGCATACATATTCCAAAGGTACAAAGCGTAAATTAATTGAAAATTCTGCAATGTTATGACATAAGCGTTTAGGTAATATCTCTAAAGAGAGAATTCAGAGGCTTGTGTCGGATGGAATTTTGGATTCCCTTAATTTATCAGACTTTCAAGTTTGTGTGAAATATATTAAGGGAAAACAAACCAATAAAAAAAAATTAGGTGCTAATAGACGCTCGAGTGTTTTAGAACTGATACATATGGACATTTGTGGTCCATTCCCTACGGCTTCTTGGAATGGACAACAATATTTTATCACGTTCATAGATGATTACTCGAGATATGGTTATATTTACCTAATTCATGAGAAATCACAATCCTTGGACGTTTTTAAAGCCTTTAAAGCTGAAGTTGAACTTCAACTTGGCGAGAAAATTAAAGTTGTCAAATCTGACCGTGGAGGAGAATATTACGGTAGATATGATGGATCAGGTGAACAACGTCCAGGACCTTTTGCCAAATACCTAGAGGAGTGTGGAATCGTCCCGCAATACACAATGCCGGGGTCACCTAGTATGAACGGTGTTGCGGAACGACGAAATAGAACTCTTAAGGATATGGTAAGAAGTATGATTAATCATTCTTCTTTACCAGAGTCACTCTGGGGTGAGGCATTAAAAACTGCAGCATACATTCTCAATAGAGTGCCGAGTAAAGTAGTAGCTAAAACCCCTTATGAGTTATGGACGGGGAAGATACCTAGTATTAGGCATCTTCACGTTTGGGGTTGTCCAGCTGAGGCTAAATGTTATAAACCTCATGAAAGGAAATTAGATTCAAGGACAATTAGCTGTTATTTTATCGGGTACGCTGAACGCTCTCGGGGTTTTAAATTTTACGATCCCACTGCTAGGTCAATTTTTGAGACGGGAAATGCTAGGTTCCTTGAGGACATTGAGCTTGAGAGGGAAAATAATGTAAGGAATGTTGTCTTTGAAGATGAATTTATTTCTCTTCCGGAGGTGGTTTCAATCGATATTCAGGCTATTAATTCTGATGTTGGTTTAGAACCAGTTGTAGAACAAGACAACAATGAAGTTCCTCGTGAATTGCAAGCTCAAATACCTCAAGAACATCAAGAAGAGACCATTAAGGAGGTCCACTAGAGAGAGAAGGAGTGCAATTTCGGATGATTATTATGTATTCCTTCAAGAACATGAGGAAAATGTAGGCATAATGGAAGACGATCCAATAAGTGTTCGTCAAGCTCTACATAGTTCTAACTTTGAAAAGTGGAAAGCTGCTATGGAAGATGAGATAAAATCTATGTATGACAATGACGTTTGGGATCTAGTCGAATTACCGTCCGGTGTGAAACCTATTGGTTGCAAATGGCTATTTAAGACCAAAAAGGATAAACAAGGTAATGTCGAAAGATTCAAAACTCGTCTTGTCGCAAAAGGTTTTACTCAAAAAGAAGGCATTGATTACAAAGAAACCTTCTCTCCAGTATCATCGAAGGATTCGTTAAGAGTAATCATGGCACTTGTAGCTCATTTTAATTTAGAACTGCATCAGATGGATGTAAAGACTGCGTTTCTAAATGGAAACATTGACGAAACGATTTATATGGTACAACCAGAAAACTTTATTTTTGGAAATCGAAAGTCTACGGTGTGAAAATTAAAGAAATCCATCTATGGTCTAAAACAAGCCTCCCGTCAATGGTATCGCAGGTTTCATGAAGTTATTACTTCTTATGGATTCGAAGCAAATATAGTTGAAAATTGCGTATATCATAAGTTCAGTGAAAGTAAATTTGTCTTTCTGGTTTTATAGGTTGATGATATACTCATTGCAAGTAATGATGTTGGCTTATTGCACGACACCAAAGATTTTCTCAAAAGAAAATTTGAGATGAAAGATCTTGGTGACGCCTCTTTTGTATTAGGAATCGAGATACTTCGAGATCGTTCTCTTGGTATCTTAAGATTATCACAAAAGAGCTACATCAATAGAGTGTTGAGTAGATTCGACATGACAGGTTGTAAACCAAGTGATACTCCTGTATCGAAAGGAGATAAATTTAGTCTTGGTCAATGCCCCATTACCGTACTTCAAAAACAAGAGATGCAAAAGATTCCTTATGCATCTGCTGTGGGAAGCCTTATGTATGCACAAGTATGTACGCGTCCGGATCTTGCGTTCATAGTTGGAATGTTGGGTAGATATTTGAGTAACCCAGGAATGGATCATTGGAAGGCAGCCAAACGGGTTATGAGATATTTACAGAGAACTAAGGATTATATGCTCACATATCAGAAGTCAGAAAGTTTGAAGATCATTGGGTATTCTGATTCTGATTTAGCTGGATGCCAAGATAGTAAAAGATCCACTTCAGGCTATGTTTCATGTTGGCTGGAGGTGCTGTTTCTTGGAGGAGTGCCAAGCAGACACTCACAGCATCTTCAACCATGGCAGCAGAGTTTATAGCTTGTTTTGGGGCTGCGAATTATAGTTGGAATTGAAAGACCATTAAAGTTATTATGTGACAATAAATCGGCTGTGCTATATTCCAATAACAACCAAAGTGCTACAAAGTCTAAACATGTAGACATCAAGTTTATGGTTGTGAAGGAAAGAGTTCAGGAATGTCAAATATATATAGAGCACATAGGAACAACTTCGATGCTTGCAGATCCTTTGACGAAAGGATTGCCACACAAGGTCTTTCATCAACATGTTTTTAGTATGGGTGTAATGAGTTATGATGCATCGGTTTAGTTGGAACTAGTTGCTATATAGTTATTCTTACGTTGTTTTTCTATAGAATAAAGTTGATGGTTATGGTTTAATTTTTCTGAACTTGTTTGAATTTGCGGTTTTGCATTAAAGAATTGTGTGGTTTTTGCACATAAGGGACTTCAATTTTGATCTCATTACAGAATGAAGTCAAGGATCAGTTGGAAACAGACATGTTTGAGGTCACATTACTTGTAGTTTCCATGCTATCTATCCATATTTGATCTATGTCATTGAATATGTTGGTATTGGTGATTATAGAAGGCCTAATCACCTATAATTGTGATGAACGCCGCTTGGTTCCATACCAATATGTAAGATGAACCAAATTGAATTAAGGGGAGTCTTATGATGTAAATTAGCTTTCAAAATGAGCTCTATAAAGAATTTGTGATTTAAGGTATTAACACAATATATGACCCAAGTTGGAAATTGTTAGACGTGTTGGCCAACACGTATAACTTATTGTGGGTCTGTATATTTGTGTTAATTAATCATGAGGCTAATTTATTATGTGGGCTTTAAAGTGATCTATTTTAGTAAAGCCTAAGACCTTTATAATTGTATGAGCCTAATAGATAGATACCTATACTAGGCCTTTTAGGGTTTTAATGGGAACCCTAATAGACTAGTATATAAAGAACATTAGGGTTATGGTCCCCAAGACATCAAACTGAAGAGGCACTGTTTCTCCTTAATCTCATCATTGAGAGAGAACCCGTTCAGTGCGTACGGTAGTTTGGTTGAGGAAGATCAAGAAACCCGACGTATTCTCTGCCGATCTACGTTCTCATCACAATGAATTTCAGTACGTGATTTCAAAGTTTATCGTGACAATTCTAGCATGATTAGACCTTGGATGTTTTAGATTAAAACATATAAAGTATTGTTTACAAATCTTTCCCTCCCAAGTGATATCAAATGTGTATGGATTCTAATTTATAATAGATAATATTATAATGAAAATAATCAGAAAGTCCACGTTTATTGCCTGAAGAGAAGGCGGAGAACCAAAAGGTCTCCCACAATTTGCATTTTGCGACACAAAAAATGGTGAGGCAAATCCTACACCAACCAATAATCTCAACCGACATCTTGGCCTACCCAGCCAGACTTTCATTTGGTCACCTCATCATATTTAAACCCTAATAAAATAAGATTTATTTACAACCCAAGTAGGAATAGTCTATTTCTTGGCTCTATTCATTGCCAAAAAATAGAGTATCAATCTCCACAGCCACATGCATGATCGTTTTTTATGGTCTTCGGTGCTTCAAATATACTATTGTCATCCAAATTCCCATGGTTTTGGTCTTAGAGTAACCTTGAATAATTAGAAAGAAGTTACTTCTAACATACTTAATTTTTTATTTCATAAATGATGTGCTATTGTACATCCTAATAGTAAGAATTGGACACTCGTACCGACAAACACTTTATCTTTATCTACCTCTTCATCTCTCTCTAGAACCGGTCTTTTGGTCGATGTGGAAACAAGAGGAAAGTGAGGTAACATGGAGATAGAGCATCTGCCCTAATGGACAAATAAGAAGTCGGTGGTCATCTTTGTTTGCTGACCCCAAAAACAACTTAATTTTTGTATTTCTAAAAGCTTGACACCACCAAGACAATACCACCTTGTTCTGCCACGACTCTACTCGCTGTCCTACTCAACTTCCTCTAATCAAGAGTCTATCTGTTCGATTTTAATCCATAACCCATGATTTATTTCTTTGATTGACACGTTTTACTTGCTCAATTATTGTTCATTGTCTATCAAATCAATCAGAGAGTATGAATTGTGTACGATAATAACTCTTCTGGTTGACCCTTTTTCAGTACCTTGAACTTAGCTATCAACTTAGACATCTATGTCATCAATTTTTTAGTTTTATTTACGATTATTTTGACAGTTTATTCTTGGATTTCACCCAAATAGGGCTCAAAGCAGCTTTTGAAGTTCATGAGGTCAAAAAGCAGCTTTTGAAATTCGTGTTGGATGTGTACATTATCCTCCTAATCATCTTGTTGGTTAAATTGTCAAATTATTGACAGGATTATATCTAAAGTAGAGAGTAAAAGCTCTCAAAAGGAGAAGACACAGAGACCAGTATGACGTTGTTTTATCATTGGCTTTGCATTTTGTCAACTTAATCTTACTAAATTCACTCTAATTGAACGATCATTTGAATTTATCAATTACCAATCTAACTCAATATAATAAATAAGAACCCTGATTTTTGGAGGGAACATACGAAGTATTGTGTGATTTTTGGTGTTTATTTATCATCTAGCTTTATCTTATTTTTATTTTTAAATAATTTATAAAGGTAAGTGTTCTTGGGAGACTAGTTGGGCAGATCAAAGAAGACAAATGAACTTTGTGGAAATTTGTAACCATAAGAAATGATGGATATGATTGAAAATAAGAAATAAACTCAATGTGGACAATACTTTTTAATGGCGACTCGTTGATTTTAAATAAATTCTTTAGGTAGTCGATTTATCCCAGCTTTTTCATTTTTCTCTCATACAGGATACCTCCCTGACGGGTCAAGGAGCTTCCGTGCTTTGTGTACAGGGTGACTTTCGTGGAGACTAAGGAGGTCGAGAACCAAAAAGTGAATTATTTATGATTCAAACATTAGTCTCGAGGGAATGTTTGCTTCTTAAAGTTGTTATTCTCTAAAATCGACCCAAGTGGGTGGGTAACTCCGCCGAACAAACTCGACAAAATAGCTCTGAAAAGTTCGGGTTAAAAATTCTTACACAGTTGAAATGCAGAGTCTGTCTGAGTCACTTACAAAAGACAGCAAACATTGCCTTGTTACGCACCCACATGAACAAAGTGGACATAGATTGAACTCAAAAATCAAATCAAACCCTTTATTTCTTACACTACCAATTAAGTTTATGTGGTGCAACAGCATGCGATGGCTTCCATTACTCGACAAAAGCTTGAGATTTTAGGACATTTTCCGAGCAATTTGTTACCAGCATGACGATGTATGATGACCCATTAAGTCAATTTAGCTCGTGATATAACTATTTATGTTAATATAAGATCGAGATTTTGAGTACAAGGTAGAATAAGCTTTACGCATAGTAAGAAGCATTGAGTAGTGGGACGGCGGAGGAAAGAGGGAGGTGGATAATTTCATCGTTGAGTAGGAATCCACCATTTAAAAGAAAAAGTGGAGCTCAAATCACTCATTTTTTTGTTTCCTTCAAAGTAATGACAAAGAACTTCAATGGAACCTCCAACGAACAAGAGGCAATAATTTCTCAAGCATGTCAAACTGCAACCAGAACTATCCGAAAAACATTGAAGGAAGAAAGGGTTTCCATTCGAGCTCTTATCTGCACCTTTTTCATCATCAGATGCGAAAATGATGTTCATTTGTATGGAAACCCTCCATTTCTCCATTTTAGGAGGGACAAGTTTGGACAAGGTTCCAGACAGGCGTCAAATGTTGATTGGCTTGGCTATTCTCCTTTGGAAAAGCCTCCAATAAGAGCACCATCTTTGTATTGCTAAAACCCTAATAATGAACCGCATAGTGGGGAGACCACTAGTAAACCCTACCCTATTTTCACAATGCAAACTCAATTATTTGGAAGTATTAACCTTTTAATTTCCAATTTATTCTATATTTTTTGGTTAGATAATACCCATTAGTGATTTATAGCCTTCCCTTTTTGTAATTTTTTCCCAATATAATAATATTATTTTTGGTTCTTTGACAGGTTATTGAAGAGTTTTAGAGAGAGAAAACCATTGTGTCCCATTCTTTGAACAGAAACTCTCTCTCCCTCCTATAGTATAACTGTGATTACTGAGTGCTGATGTTGCCTGGCCCATACATGCAGAACTTCTGTATATCAGTTCGGCAAGAGTCAGCAGAAATTTAAGAAGTCGAATAGTGAAAAGGATTGATGAAGAAACAAAATAGAAGTCCATTAAAGCTGCTGAGAAATGTAACGGGGTAGAGGCAAAGATTTTAACCATGTTTTTTTTTTAAAAAAAAGGGAAGAGGCAGGGAGGTTTTTGATTTTTGAAGACATTATCAGAATTGTTTGGTTCATGATAGAGATGTTTGGAAACATAAAAGAAAATATGTTTATTTTCTTGTACCAAAAGACAAAATTTCTCATCTTAGGATCTTCACACTCCGATCTAATAGTATATGAATGAGTAAATCACGATGACTGAGCAACCTAAAAATAAAAAAAACATGTACTTGATACTACAAGGATTAACCTCAATATGATTGTTTCCTTGTACGCATCAGCTTTGTCTGCTGTGGTATGGCTGCTTAAAGAATTTACACATAAAAAATGAGTAACACCAAGTTCAAATTCTAATATTACCAACTCACTCTAAATTCGTGACAACATATTTGCTTGTGTACTTGCAAAGTTATATTTAAACACATCAACTGCATTAATAGATGTTCATCTACTCAGTCTACATATTAATCAAATATTTACTTCTCGTTTCTTAGAAATTCATAAATAATAATTCACAAACATTTGCCCTGGTAGTTTAATTATCATGTTGTACCTGCAGTGCAACTTCCTACAAACCAACAGGAAATCATTAATTTCATCAAACATTATAGTATCCTATTTGACCAGGTAGTTTAAATTATTCTTTTGTAATTATGGTGCAATAAAATTTTAATTCTTCGTGCTTTAGGATTTCTTTCAATTTGATTCCCATCGATTGAATTATCCTGTTTTTCTACTAATATTTCAATTAATTGACTTGATGATCCTTCAATCAACAAGGTTTATTTTTTTCGTGTAATTTGGTGTAGTAATTGCACTAATTCATATTTATCACATAAGTATGTTGAATAAAAAAGTAAATGTTGCATTATTTTTTTATAATAATGAAATAATCTTCGTGGTATTATTTTTTCTATTTTCTAAGTTCTATGGCCCACAAAATTATATATTTTTTGAATTATTCATTAAATTTCAACTTCATAGTTTAATTTATTTATTGATTATTTTAAAAAAAAAGAGAGAGCTTAAATGGTGGAGAAGATTGATAAAATGGTCCAACCTTCCATTTTTCACTTATTTTATTCAAAGAAAATGTCTTGCAAATTACGTGATGCCTCCAACTTCTCTTCTTTAATTCTCCTCCTCCTTCTATTACACAACATAAATCAACTTTCAAGCTCTGTCAACTTTGCGATTGACCATTTTTCGTGTAATTCGCTTCGTTAATTTCTAAAATCTTATCATAATATGAGAAAAAAATAGACCATTCAATCGACAATCTCATTTTGTTTCCCAAAATTTGAAGAATCTGCGTAGAATTTCATGTTTTTTTAGCTCTGTCTGTTTCTGAAGATCCCTGTTTCATCGACTATTCATTTTAGGATATCAAAGAAGTGTTTTTGGGCAAAAGTTGAGTTTGACTTTTGAGTCTTTCATCGAAAATTTGATTGTTTTTCCCTACCGAATAATTTATTTTGAAATGTAGAGAGAGAGAGAGAGGAGAGATGATTGGTGGGTGGGAGAGGAGACACTATCCAGGTGAGTTGGTAGTTATCCTGTTTGTGTTTGTTAAGGCGTGGACCTAAGCAGAGTCATAGACTTCCACTGCTCTCACCCCATGATAAAACCTCTCTTCTGCTCCCCTTTTCTTTATTGCGAGACGCTCTGTTTTTTAGAGAGAGAAAGATGGAGAGAGAAGCGGAGCTGAGAATATCAAAGTTCAAGAGGATTTGCGTCTTCTGCGGGAGCAGCCCCGGGAAGAAAAGCAGCTACAAAGACGCCGCCATTGAGCTCGGAAAAGAACTGGTAATGGCCACTTTGAAGCTCCTCTGGACTTTTCCCTCTTTCTCTCTCTTCCGAAAACTCAAAACAATGCCCGAAAGCTCCAAAACAAAAGATTTTCCATTGATTTGGGTGCTTTTTTTTTAAGGTCGTGAGGAATATTGATCTGGTTTATGGTGGCGGGAGCGTTGGTCTAATGGGTCTGGTTTCTCAAGCTGTCTACGATGGCGGGCGCCATGTTATTGGGTGAGGCTTCTTTGAACAATTTTACGAGTAGTTAGTGTTTGAATTCGGTGTCAAACATTCAATATTTCATCTCGTTTTGGTCTGCAGAGTCATTCCCAAGACTCTCATGCCGAGAGAGGTATGTCTTCTACCACTACTACACCCTGTTCTAGAGAGAGAAAGTACCTGAGTGGTTGGATTGAGTTACTTTCTCTCTCTTCTGTTATTTACTTTCTCTCTCTAGCCCGGGGTTAATGTGAGGGGAATGTTTGGGATTGGGTTTGCAGATAACTGGAGAAACAGTGGGCGAAGTCAAAGCGGTGGCGGATATGCATCAGAGGAAGGCTGAAATGGCTCGCCACTCTGATGCCTTCATTGCCTTGCCTGGTTCGTCTTCTCCGCCATTGTTAACTTCCGATGACTGAACAAACTAGCATCCTTTTCTTTCCGATTTCATCTTCCCGCATCCTTGAATTGGGCACGAGAACTAGGAAAACAGAGCACATAAATAAAGAGAAGTTCATTTTTAATTTAGACAGCCTAAAAATCACAAGAGTTTGACTGAATCTATTTCGTACGTTTGTCATCCAGTATATTCCGAGAGTAATACGCCTGCTACTGTACATAAACCTTTTAATCTTATATATTAAAATTTATGTTTTTCTTTATTTAAATTAGAATAAATTTAATAACTACCATTAACTCAAATAACGATACAATTAACTCAAAATATTTATTAAAACCTTTAGTTTGATTTATCTCTTTCAATTATTCATATAGTTCTGAAATATATTAATATTTAATTATTTTTTTACAAAGCTACAAGGATTCCAATACAAGAACTAGAGTCAGTTTCACGCGCTTAATTGTCTTCTCCTTGCTGTAAAAATGCGTTAATGGGCCCACCTTCTTTAATGGGCCGTTTGGGCTTAGGCCTACTTTTGTTGACTTGTTGGGTTCATGGTATACAATCTCATGTCGTGTTTGAATTGGAAAATGTTTGTCACTTGATGTAGGTGGCTACGGAACTCTCGAGGAACTTCTTGAAGTTATAACATGGGCCCAACTCGGCATCCACGATAAACCGGTATGGCCCATTTTCCTCGCAATTCAAATTAATTTATCTTTTTTATAATCGTGACATTTTCAAATATATTATTGTGTTTGAGGCGTATAAGAACATCACAAAAACACGTCACGCGGATGATTTAGTTCTCCGAGTAAAATGGTCTCTTTTTTCATAGGTTGGGTTGTTGAACGTAGACGGTTACTACAACTCCTTGCTGTCGTTTATCGACAAAGCAGTAGAGGAGGGATTTATCTGTCCGAGCGCTCGCCACATCATCGTGTCGGCTCCTACTTCAAAGGAGCTAGTGAAAAAATTAGAGGTATACTCTTGAAATTTAATAATAATTTCAAAGTTTTATAACTTTTGTCTCGAATTGTAACATCAATGGACTTAATATCGAGAACTATTTTCACTAGGAATATGTCCCGAGACACCAAAGGGTTGCATCGAAGCTTAGCTGGGAGATTGAACAGTTAGGTTCCTCGCCGAAATTCGATATATCGAGATGAAGGGAGTAGAGAAAGAGGAAAAGGGCATGGGTGATGAAGAACAACTAATTTAAATTAGATGATTAGAAAAAAGAGTCATCTAGATCATGTGGGATTTGATCTTTTCTTTCTCCCTACAAAAAGGTTTACGCTACTAGTTACATTTAGGTTTGATTTCCCAGTTGCCTATAGATCTCAATGTAGCTCCCACAAATAGGTCAATGTACTAAAGCATTAGTGTTAATTCAACAATTAATTGTTACTTTTCGTGTTAATATCGTAGCCACTCTTTCTCTCTCGACATGCAGTCGTGCGCGCACGCACGAACGTCGTCGGTTAAAACTTAATATAAGGGCATTACGAGGCACGAATGGTGATAGATTGAAGTTAAAACAGTTGGAAATCGGTTTTTTTTTTATCAAATTTGTGGTGGTACACGCTTGGAAGCAGACTATGAACACGGCGACGTAGCACGGAACATGCTTCAAAAGATTTGCCAACACTTGATGGGGCGTAGATGGAGGTTTGAGCTGCAGCATGGGCACAAAGTTGGCGACGTCAGTTGAAACGGTCCACTTTAGCAATTTGGTTACAATAGGTTCATGAGATGGATTTTATCATAGATTTAAAATTCAATGATTAATTTAAAGTATTAAATTTCTATTATTATCACAACTTTATGGCATCGTAACTAAATTTGTTGGATAGGAGAGGCGATTGATGTATGTGGGCACCTACACCCTAAAAGGAAGATATTTTTTGGCATATAGTATATTTCGTGTTGTTGGGTGAAAAAGCACATCAACTTAATTAGAGTATTTGGTCACGTAGTTCGCACGGGCATAACTCAATTGATTTAGAGATGATAAATTTAATATAAAGAGCCTAGGTTTGACGCATGCACTGTCATAGTATAGTAGTTATTACCCTCAATGTTAGGGTAGCTCCTTGGGACATCAGGTTAAAGTCTCTTATCTCTGGGCTGTTGAGTCATCGTGATTAACCCTCTCACATGCTGTCGGGTCGGGGTGTAGAAGCTCTGTGGGCGAGGAATTTCGTCTTTTAGTATAAAGAGTATTTGGTCATGTGAGAGTTGTCGTTGATCGTGAAATTTGTTTTGTTGAGATGTATAGGAAAACGATAATTCTCGGTGAAACTGTAATCCAATACGAAATTGAATTTCCAAAAAGGTAGAATTATTTAAATTCATCGTAATTAGATCTAGAAAACATATTTTGATTCATAGCTTAAGGATTTCCGATTGAAATTCTTAAACGTGTACCAAACTTGGAAAATAACAAAATTCTTTGATGGTGAGAAAATGAGAGATTTTATTAGAGAGAGATTGACTGAAATGGTTCCGTCTCTTCTTATCCATCAAAAATAGGAGTGAGAAAAACCGACTCGGGCCCACAGATAACTCGAAATCAACCAGACTAATTTTGTTTTACAATTTCAACGGTGACCGGCCGAGTTGGGTAAAACTCGCAGGTCACGGGTTGGGTCACGATTTTTTTTTTTCAAAAAACCATCAAATATGAAAACTTAATTTTGGGTTTTTTTTAAAAATAGAAACCACATGGGTGGGTAAAAAATAGTCAAAACCCGACCCGGCCCAATTCGTGCTCACCCCTAAAATTTATAATGTTACTAAATTAGGAAGTCGATCAATTTATATTTTATAATTTCAAGCATTACATCATTTAAACAGCATAGTAAAAATAATATCTAGCATTATGTGGTCATCCCATGATGATGTCTTTCGTCGAAATTTTCTACTAAAGACGATAATAGTACGGTTTTTTTATTAGTACTATATACAAAACTTTTATGATCTCCTTACAAGTCATTGTAGTAGACAACATGGTATGAAAAAGTGCTTCACGAGTTATTGTCTCCTTAAGCCCTAAAGCAAGTGACAAAGAACATGGCATGAAAGAAAGAAAACACGATCAACATTAGATGAATCCGCCCATGTATTTTTCTTATTTATTTATTTATTTATTTTGAGATAGCTAATGTCAACCACATTATATGCACAAAGTCAACTTATGAATTTATGAATAAATTAATTCATTGGAATAAAGTGTTGGCAAGGATGAAGAGCATTCGGTAATGGGTTGAGACCAATCCATTAGGTCTCACTCCACTAGCATTGTTCATCGAGTCTTAGTCTACAAAAAGAATGCACACTAAAAAAGACCACATTTTCCTTCTTGACCTTAGAAACCCTAATTTCATTTCTATGCACAAGAAAAGATCCTCTTCCAAGACTATTTCTTTGTTTAGTTCAAGTTTGGTCATTTTTTATCCTCGTGCCGTTCGAAATCTAGATCCTCCCAAGTCATCCTAACGAAGTTATCATGGAAAAAAACCCGAGATGGGTCAGTTTCAATCAACTTCCCTCGCCTCTACTTCCACATATCATAAACTCTATCAAGATAGAACTTATTTTTAGTGGTGTTTCATTGTGACCTCAAGTGATCAAGCCAAAGGCACTACAAGCTAAATATTACACGATAGGTTAAACGTGACATGCAATGTATCACATCGCCTCTTCGTCCAAAATGTCATTTAACTTTACGTGAGACTTTGGATAGTTTTAGTTTTTTTGAAATTTACCAATTTAATTAGGACTAGGTGTGACCATACACGTTTTTTTATCACAAAAATAATGAAAGAATTAATAAGGTTGACTTTGATATTGGGTCGAAGCGTAGAGAGGACCGTAGATGGTGCCTCCACGTGTGCTGTTGAAAGCGATAGATTCACTAAATAGGGATCTGAAGTATATTAGATCCAATCGCTGATAAATAATTAGTGATTTGCCTAATGATACTCGTATCTAATGACTCACACGTGCGGTGTCTCCACGCACGTAATACATGGCACATGCCTCAACAGTTTCATCTAATCAAAGTTAATGCGTCATAATTAATTATAATTTTGATAGCTTTAGATTAACTGACTTGATGAAGCCATAAGTCGTGACATTCTGCATTATATTATGCATGTATGTAACTAGAATTTGAACAAAAAATGGAACTGTGCTAATGGCTCCATATTCGAAGAATCAAAATCAGAATTGGTGTTTTCGGGTACAGATATGGAGTGAACCATATTTTGCGAGGTTTTGAGCTGGGTCAATTAGGGATTGAGTTTTAACAAAGTTTTGGATCAGATTTTAACTAAGCTTGAGTCAGATTTTGTCCCCATATCAATTTTTATGGTTTTTAACTCTCAAAACTCTAGGTCGAACCTTTGGAGCCCCAAATGGTGGACGATTCCAACAAATTGGTGAGAATCGGAAGTACCGGGCTGCGGTGCATATAACAAAAGCAGTGACACTTTGAGAGCATTGTCTAGTACATGGTGATAGGAGGAATGTTTAAGTACCAAGTAAAGTAATGTTAAGTTTATTTTACAAAGACACGGTGATTTCTCAAATAATTATCTGAGTAATTAATATAAATATGTAGTAATAATTATATAACTAAAAATACCCCACTAAATACAATAATAGAGTAATTTTGTATTTATGTCTAGCAGAGGAGTGATTCAACCTTTGTCTTCGTAGCTTCATGTTAAAGATTGACTGACTAATTTTATATATTAACTAAGACCATCTGTTGAAGGCAAATTCGGCAATGAACTTGCCCGCAGTTTGGCAAGAAGCCATTAACAGTTTTATGCTCTTTCTCTACGTATCTTCCGCCATTAAAGTCAACTTTTGAAGCTCTTCTTTCCTACGTAATATTTTTCATTTGATATATACAAATCCAGGCTAGTTATTTCGTTCTACTCAAACTTAAGACTCAACTTAAGACTCAAATTTAAAGCTTGATTTGCTGAAGAAGAAAGCCTCCGACACTTTCCCATATCGTTTTCTTCTGGTTTCCTTTTCTTTCTCGTCAAGGTACTCTACCACAGCCTCTCTTTCTGTCGTCTTCTTCGTTTCTGTTTCGTTCTACGTAATATATAGGGTTTCACAGTTTTCGAAATATAATAATTTTTCTCGAGCTATTTTGCTTGGCTGGCCATGGCTCCATGCCTACCGGCTACCAGTTTTTAGAGAGAGAAAGCGAGGAGAGAGAAAGACGAGGAGGAAGAAGAAGTGCTGAAACCGCAAGGGAGGCCAGTATATGCGGCCTTAAAGCCGGCCTTTTGGTAGAGCCTCAATGCCAGTAATGGTAAATGTATGAGGAAGAAGTGATGTGACGCGTTATGAACACTAGCCTTCATTTTTATAATAATTTTAACTCATTAATCTGTGCGTTCTGGCCATGTGACACCTTTTTTGATGCATTTCTCTACTTGGCTTTCACTTTCTCGTCTTCCTCCTCGACTCTTCGTGTATATATGTAATCTCATCCTCGCTTTTCTCCGCAAAAACTCTCTCTGTCTCCTCTCCTATCGTCCTATCTCCTCTTTTCCGGCATAGTTTGGTGGCCGAAGCCCGCTGCTTGATATCGTTTTATAGGATGAGAAGTTCTCAGGTTGCTTTTCAAGGAAGCTCTTTTGGATTAACAGTTTTTTTAGCTTTTGAAAAGTTATATGTACGTTAGTTTTCGCAGAAAATATGGCTTTTTTATTCCTTTGCACTAAAAGATTTTGTTTTTGCAGGAAACTGAAATGGGGTTGTTTCGTTATCCGTCGGCGAGAAGTAGGGATTATTTGGAAGGAATGATAAGCGACTATGTCGGAGGAAAGACGAAGGTGAAAGTTCAAAAGAGTGCGTCGACGAGGCTCGTCACTGTTCTTACCTGTCTGCAATTCGCCTTCGCTTTGTACGGAACCTTTCTTCTTTACTACATGAGCCCCGCCATAGATTTAAGAAGTAAACCGGACTTCGCCTGGGCCACCAGAATCGCCCAGCAATGGAAGGAAATGATAATCCCCTCGCACGCTTCTTCCCTCGGCCGGCCGGAGCCGCTCGAGCCACTCACCCCCGGCCTCGTCTGCGAGCGGGAGGAGATCGACTTCGTGCAGAAGAAGTCGAACGACGCGCAGATGATCAAGCTGAAACGGGAGCTTTACGACGAGGTTTTGGATTTCCAGAAGAAATCGTTTGGAGCCCAATCACTTTCCGAGCTCATGGCTATGAAATCAAAGTGGAGTTTAGATCATCCAAACAAGCCCAAAATAACTGTGATTTTGAATCATTTCAAGAGAAAAACTCTCTGCGCGCAGCTGGATTCATTGCTCGAACAAACTCTCCCCTTCCACCATGTTTGGGTTCTTTCCTTCGGCAGCCCCAACGAGGTTTCTCTGAAGAGAATCGTCGGAAGTTATAACAACTCGAAGATCAGCTTCATCAGCTCCACCTACGATTTCAAATACTACGGAAGATTTCAAATGGCTCTGCAAACGGAAGCGGACCTCGTTTACATCCTCGACGACGACATGATTCCCGGGAGGAAAATGCTCCAGATTCTCTCGCACGTCGCCGGAACAGAGAAATACAAGAATTCGGTTCTGGGAAGCATAGGGAGAATTCTGCCTTTCAGACAGAAAGATCTTACATTTCCGAGCTATAGAAAGTTCCGATCAAAAGAGGCGGGGCTTTATTTGCCGGATCCCGCTTACGATATCACCGTCGACAAAGTAGTTCAGGTGGATTTTCTCTCTAGCTCGTGGTTCTTATGTGCAGAGCTGGTAAAGACGCTTTTCATTGAAACGCCGCCCACTTTCGCCACCGGCGAAGATCTCCATCTCAGGTACTTCCATTTTCTGTTATTTTTACGGTCTATATTCTATAATTTTTATCATTCCACACGTTATCAAAGTATCTGCAACCATGAATATATATTCAGTTGCACAACGACTAGGACAAGATTTGACTGTTTATACAAATGACAACATAATTGGTCAAATTTCAAAATCAATAATTGGATATTAATGGTCCACTTTTTGCAATTGAAGATATCGACTTTCCACCACTGACTTTCCCGCATTCCCCGCGCCATTTTTAGTAAATTTCAATATTTCCTGAAATCCATGCAGCTATCAGCTTCAAAAGTACAGAAACGCCGGATCATTCGTACTTCCGGTCGACCCAAATGACAAGGAGACGTGGGGAGATAGCGAACACAGGCTCGCTTACGTGTCTGAAACTACTGTAATTTTCAAAGACGTTGTTCAGGTTAGAGACGATCAATGGTGGAAAGCGCTCTCAACCGGGTATATCACTCAATGGGCTTCGATGAATCCCCAAAAAATCGATGCCCTTTTCTATGCTCATGCTGTTGACGAAGTAAAAGCCTTGGCTCCTCTTCTGGAGAAATTCCGATCAACCGCCGGGAGGAAGGCCTACATTGCGGTTCCCGGAGGAGATTTCTGTCCCTGCGAAGAGGCTGCGAGTGCCCTAAAATGGCCCAAGGTGGTCTGTACGGAGAGGAGGTTCAAGATATTTGATTTGGCGATTGGAGCCATTTCTGGTTCATTGTCAAAATCCGAAGTTGCTGTTGTTCAAGGTGTTTACGCCAGCATGAAAGGATTGGTCAAAATGCATAATCCCAGCGTCGTTATCACTGTCGCCGATATTGACCCTGCTGTGAAGAAAGCTCTGAATATGGCGGTGGAATCTAAGGCTAACGCCACCGCCATGGTTCTCCTGCCCCGCCCTTCCATTCCCAGAGTCCTTTGGATGGCGGATCTCCGACCGACGGCCTTACCAAGTAAATAAAATCCTAAACCCTTCTTCTTCTCCGTCATTTCTGTTCATAAAAACCTCAGTTTCATGACTTCGACCAAAACTGCAGATTGGAATCGGATGAGAATTTCGGTCAACATCATCACTCAAAACCGAGTCAACTCGCTGGCAAGACTTCTGAAATCCTTGACGGAGGCTCATTATCTCGGCGACGAGATATCCATCAGCTTCAACATGGACAGCAAAGTGGACGAAGCAACGATAAAGTACGTGAACTCATTCGACTGGCCGCACGGCGCTAAAACTCTGAGAAGAAGAATCATCCAAGGAGGACTGATCCGGGCCGTGAGCGAAAGCTGGTACCCATCTTCCGACGACGACTTCGGCCTCCTACTCGAAGACGACATAGAAGTGTCTCCCTACTACTACTTGTGGATCAAATACGCTCTCTTGGCCTACCACTACGACCCTCAGGTTTCTCTCCCGGAGCTCTCCTCGATCTCTCTCTACACGCCCAGGCTCGTCGAGGTGGTAAAAGAGAGGCCAAAATGGAATCCGACGGAGGTTTTCAAGAACATCCATCCAAACACGCCTTATCTTCATCAGCTACCCTGCAGCTGGGGAGCCGTTTTCTTCCCCAAACAGTGGAGAGAATTTTACGTTTATATGAACGCTAGATTCACTGAAGACGCGAAAGCAAACCCTGTTCAGATTCCCAAGTCTCGGACCAACGGCTGGCAAGCGTCGTGGAAGAAGTTCTTGATTGACATGATGTACTTGAGAGGCTACGTCAGTCTGTACCCGAATTTCCCCAACCAGGCTAGCTTTAGCACGAACCATATGGAGCCAGGGGCTCACATAAGCGCTAAAGATAATGTGGTGAGGCACGATAAGACTGATTTTGAAGTGCCATTGCTGAAAGAAGACTTCAGACCCCTTTTGCCCGCCGGGAAGTTTCCTCCGGTCGCCAAGTTGCCGTCTTTGAACCTGTTTAATCAGCCTGTTTCGCTCAAGGGGCTCAAAGCTGCCGGCGCTAAGCTCGGCCAAGATGTGCTCCGTTGCAATAATGCCACTGAGATTGTCGCCGTCGATCACGGGACTGGCCTGCCTTCCCACTGCGCGTCGTTCTGAAGATTGGACTAAAGTTCCAATCTTCATTCTTTGCTATTTGCTATCCATTTTTTTGTTTGGTTAATCCATAGTATAAAGAACAAGATCACAAGATTGATCCCTTTTCTCTCACGCGGATTTCGTAGAAATTATGATTTTTTTCATCTCTAAATTTGATCTTAGAAAATATTTGAAAATGTGAAATGCATACTTGTTCTAAAAAAACGTTACATATAAAAATATCGCAGCAATAACTTATTTTTCAAAATAAACATAAATTTTTTGTAAATAATCGTGACATCAAATATACCATGATAATAAAATTGTCAACAACATATCTCTAACTTAAGAGAAAGTCTAAGTTTACTCCCTTATCCTACATCTTTATTCTATACCGTGACGTGGCGCTACATGTAAATTCTACCTAATTCAATTGATGTTAAATTACATTTAACGTTGTTGGTTATTTCCTATAATAACCCCGACACAGTACGGTTTATGTCGACTTTCCCGCCCAATCAAGTCACATTAAAAGTCGACCCACAGGGACCATGACGAACGGGGACTTCTAACCCCGATTCGGGGTCCCCGTTCTAATCCGAAGGGTCCCCGAATCGGGGTTCGAAGTCTCCGTTCGTCGTTCGTCGACCGGGGAATTCCAATCCCGATTCGGGGATCCTTCGGATTAGAACGGGGACCCCGAATCGGGGTTAGAAGCACCTCCATTCCCACGAATCATCTCATCAAAACCACAAATTGCCATATAACAAACACAATCCTAAAAGCAGAAACCCCAAAAACAGAAAGAAGGAGAAGGGGGTCCGACAAAGCATACCAGAAAACGGCGTCAAAAAAGCTGGGGAGGCAGAGGAAGATTGCGAGAGACGAGGTTGAGGGCAGAAATTGGCGCGACAGAGATGGTGGTCGGACTGTTGGTGGCTATCCAGCTAAGCCATAATTGCGGCCGGAGAGACGGCATGAGTTCAGTGTTTAAACCAGAATAAAAAGAAAAGAATAAAACTTTAAATCGCACCTGTGGGGGTTGTGTCGGGGTTATTATAGGAAATACACAACAACTTTAAATTCAATTTAACATCGGTTGAATTAGGTAGAATTTACAGGTAAGTGACATGTCAGAGTGTAGAATAAGAATGTAAGGTAACAAAGTAAACGTAGACGGCCTCCTAACTTAAACATGTTAAAAATTCATTTAATCGTAAAAAAATTATTGAAAGCATAATTTTAAGTCGTCAATCCCATGGGTCAAATCTGCCTGACATTAACCCAAAACCACCATGGTCAAACTTGCATCATCCGTCACTTCGTTCATAATTTATATTCTCCACCTACATTATAAAATTTATCTAATGAGCCGAATGCTCAGTAAGTAATGTACAATGAATATGAAATGCACATGTAATTCGTTTCGTTGAAGTCTTTTCATATTTCTTTATTTTAGACATTTATCAATTTGTTATAAAGACACCTACTGAGGCATTGATGGTGAACCTGTGATCCGAACTTCACTAACGACCATTTTCATTTCGCCCCACACCACAACAAATCTTACATTTTCATTTATATTTCTCATGATACTCTTTTACCTCTAATGTACATAGACTTGTTATGAAAACACTTACGAATGCAAGATGATGCACTTGCAATCCGAACTTCACAGACGACCATCCCTTTAAAGCCCTGCCCCACAATAAATCTCAAGTACATGACTTATCAGGTTGTTTCGAGCTACTACTAGAAGAGATTTTACACCATTAGTCCTCTCTCGAGGCAGTCTTGCCCGATCAGGCTTGAAATCAACTTCTCGTATCATTGAGATTGTTACGTTACATTTTGAAAACTCATACATGAAAAATTTATTTTCATGACATTCATAAAAAACATGATACATTAAATGTATAAAACATGAATATATGCATTTACCAAGCAGTTCAATATTTTTCATAAAACTAAACATATGTCATATATTATAACCTCGAGATCATGAAAGGATTAAGATTCTATTCTATCACAGTCATTATCAAGAACACATATATAAAAACCTCAAAATAACTTTCTTATCTAATTAGTCTAATAACAAATTCTCGTGTCATATTTAATTATCATCATGAGACCTAAAACAAATCATCATTGTAATTGTTTAATCAATATATCTTATTCTAATTTCTTTTTCAATCGCAACAAGAAATCATAAAAACATTCTATATCATAACCTAACATCTTATGATGTAGGTCCCAAACAGGCCAAAATATATGCAATATCACTTACCTCGATTCCTTAAATTAATTTAGTAAAGTGGTTGAGAACGACTCCTTGGTCGATGAACTTATATCACAATAACGATTCTATTCAAATTATGCATAACTTAACTTTTATGTTTATCTGTTCCTTGGGATGTCTATTACAACTTTGTCGAAGAACTAAAAGTTATTACATATTAGTATGATATTTATTTGCAATGGTTTTTTAAACTATCTAATTTCATCATTTTTTTGGAAAATGCAGGTTTCAAAATACAATAATTTTCTCTACAAACTCCAAACAACAAGATTCCACCCATGCATTTAGTTTTTTGTCTACTATGTAGAAGGAGAAAAATTCAGCAAATAACATGATGATAGTTATTCTAAATGATTTCAGAAATGGTCTAATTTCTGTCATTTTTTGGAAAACCTAAAAACATAAAGAATTCAAAAATTCATAATTTTCTCTACAAAACTCTAAATGTTACGAGTCAAGAAACTATGTATTCAGTTTTCTGTCTGCTAAAACTTTGTAGAAGGAAAAAAATTAGCAAGTTCAATAACCTGTTACTGATGAAGCAGACGCACGTGCATGGTGTCGGGTCGTCGAAGGCCGAGATGGTCCACACGGAGACGTCTAACTATCATCCTCATGTTGCCAAATCTATCAAATATGCTTCTCTAACATAGAATGCATATTTTTTTTAAATGAATTTTTATTGGAGCCGGTTTGAGATTGGTTCTATCCGTTTTGGGTTGGGCCAGGCTGGATTTGCCAACCTTACTTTTGTTACCACTACCCTTAGATGGGCTATGGATCTTTCCTGGATTCATTGAATTAGAAACCTGCTTTTCGATTGGCTGTTATGTGGAGCCACGTTTTGGGCGAAGGCGCCAACGGCAATGCTCTCTCCTTGCGCAACTGAATCTACGTGGCGAATCAACCTCTTTTGCAGGAATGCTAGCTGGCGTCAACACGGCGTCGTATCGAAGAAATCCAAACGACATGGCGGGGTAGTTTCGTCATATGAAGTGAAAGTATGGGAAGTTTTCCAGCGACAGGTACGCAACAACTTTCAGGTGAATCTCTCTCCTTTCCCCGCCCTCTATTCCTCCATTTCCGTGAAATTCTTCGCTTCTTCTGTTCGTTCTACGCCTCCACCTACGCGCTATTTCTTTGCATTTACTTGCCGCTATCATTTCTGAGTTTCTTTAGTTTGTGCGTTGTCTTTTCAGAACCGGGGGATTTTGTTTCGGTATGTTACAATGTGATTTGTTTTTTTTATTACGAGATTTGATTTCTATAGCATTGCTTATCATTGGCTAGATTATTTGTATTTGACTCAGTTCTGCTCTATCTGTAAGTTTATTCTCGTTTTAAGCTTTTCTGTCATGTACCTGGTCTGGATGTCAGGATGATTATTTTTCGTCCGGACGATGAACTGAAATTATGAGATTTCTTTTTACTATGATGAAAATAGTAAGAATACTTAATTTTTTATGTTCTTTTCTCATCATTTTGTCACAATAGGTATCATTTTTGTAGACAGCTAACATTTGTTCTTTCTTTTAAACAGATATGACGCGTGAAAGTTTGACTAAATGAAATCTAATTCTCACAAGAAGACAACTGCGGAAGATTCCATTTCAAATAAGGCTTGGATATGTTTACTTAATGCTTTGTAATATTATAAGCAGCATTTGGGATATGTCAACTCAGAAACGTTTCTCCTTCCTACTGCACAAGGATAAAGTCTAAAGGATGCGCTGGATTCTTTGTGTTGCTCGAGAAAGTAGCATTAGTTTGAAGACTGTTTAATTTGCATTATTCCGAGACTAAGATATCATGGCAACTGCATATCGAAGGTATTTGTTGATAATACCAGGTTGCCATTTTTTCTTTTTAAAGTTTCCTTGTAGCACTAAACTCAGGTTTCCATGACAATTTTTGAAATGCTATTGTGTCAGTGGGGCTATTAAAAAAACAAATGATAGTGTGAGGCTCATGATCACTACCCTGATGGGAGTTGTATTTGGATTTTTTATTGGTGCTTCATTTCAACCAGTTTCCTTAACCAGGGTACGTTGATTTTCATTACACAGTTCCATGCAGGGTTTGAGGAATTATCCACCTGAGTTGATTTCAAATTTTGCAGATTACGTTACCTTCAAGCATTATGTCATCTCTTGATGTAGCCATTGATGTCCATAGATCTTCAAGGGCCAAAACAAGTGAAACTCTTGGATCCGTTAATTTTCCTAAGGTACATCTCATGCTAGTAATTGTGATTATCATATCTGTATGTAATTTTGAGGCGGCTACCAATGGTTTTGGGTGTAACATTTCTCAAAATGAGAAATCAATTCAAGAAATAAGAACATTTTTGTTTCCTTCTTCAAGACCTTTCAAAATTTTGCAAATCAGAATGTTGAGTGTTGTGGCTAATGTTTTATATTGTATTTGAATTTAGAAAGATAAATTTATTGAGCTCTTGCTTTTTTTCGTTAAACATCAGCAAAGAAATAATCAAGATTACATTATGGTGCATCTTTCTTGTTCTGAGATCACGTCATGGCTTCTGTTCCTTTATATGTTTACGCCAGATTTACGTTCCAACAAATCCCAGTGGTGCTGAATCTTTACCTCCAGGGATTATTGTACCACAATCTGACTTTTATCTACGCAGATTATGGGGTGAACCCAGTGAGGTATGTACAATAACTTAGTTCAAAGTATCCGCAAAAGATTAATCAAGGTATAGTAGGAAATTCATTTTACTTAATTAAGCTCATATATGGCTTGAATGTTGTATTTTCAATGGATGATTTTATTTAATCAATATGATTTCTAAATTTTCTGGTTACAATAAACGTTGCTTAAGATGAGGAAATCTGCAGGATCTGAAGACAAAACCAAAATACCTGGTAACTTTCACAGTTGGCTTCGACCAGAGACACAATATTGATGCAGCAGTGAAGAAGGTTAGATATTCAGGCCTTCTTTTAATTGGTGATTCTGATATTTCTGGATGAAGAGGCTCAATTTCAGTTAATGTCATAGTTTTCTGGCGATTTCACTATTATGCTTTTTCACTACGATGGCCGGACTACTGAATGGGATCAATTTGAATGGTCAAAGAATGCAATCCATGTTAGCATTAAAAGACAAACAAAGTGGTAAGTTTTGTAAATCCTTCTTAGATTTGGTTTGGCTTTCCTTTTGTAAGTGGTTTGGCACACACTGTCTTGATACGTCATTTATTGTATTTTCATCGTGTCATCCATTAACTTTTGTAGAAATTTTGGCTACAGTGTTTGATGAAGTTTTTATTTTGCTCTCTCATTACCTTTCTCTTATTCTTCAGGTGGTATGCAAAAAGGTTTTTGCATCCTGATGTTGTAGCAGCATATGAATATATTTTTATGTGGGATGAAGATCTTGGTGTTGAACATTTCAATGGAGAGAAGTAAGCCTTTTCCTCAGTACCTTTTCATTTGATTCCACCGATATCAAGCTTGATCAAATGCTCTGCCAGGTATATTGCGCTAGTGAAAAAATATGGTTTAGAAATATCTCAACCTGGTCTTGAGCCCAACAAAGGACTGACGTGGCAGATGACAAAAAGGAGAGGTGACAGAGAGGTTCATAAGTAAGCTCCAAGTTTTCTATAACTTCTACGGTTGACAGGGTTCCATGCTCTGACTTCTGTGGTCAACAGGAATACAGAAGAGAAACCTGGATGGTGCAAGGATCCACATTTGCCTCCTTGTGCTGCGTACTCTCTCTTTCTCTCTCTCTTTTCTGTTTTTGTTTGGTGAATGACAAAAAATGATGAATCATAGCACAGGTATGGAATATAAAGGAAGAATCATAGCACATGCTTTATTTAGCTGACTATTCTGGCTACCGATCTATCTCTGTTTTTGACTTTTTACACCATTTCAGTTTGCATGCAGCGGTAGGCTTTGGGTTTATTTCTCAATGTTTTATTTCTATACTCATGTTTCAATTTTTCTCTCAGATTTGTGGAAATCATGGCCCCTGTTTTCTCTCGTGAAGCTTGGAGATGTATATGGTATATGATACAGGTATGGAATCTTAAAGATTCAGTGGCTTGACAATATGTGAACAGATAAATCTGTAATTACATTGGAGTTCAAATTTTTTTAATTATATGATACCTCTTTTATTTTCACTTTGCAGAATGACTTAGTCCACGGATGGGGATTGGATTTTGCTCTAAGAAGATGCGTAGAGGTTAGTGGTCCATGTTTTCGCTTTTCATGGATCTATTACTTTGGTTGCGTAGCCTTCCCCAATCAGTTTTTAAAAAAATAATAAATCATTGACATAATCAACTTTTTATGTTCATTTTACATGCTAGTGAATGACATGGACTTTAGGGCATTGGTGAAGCACGTGATAAATGTTGCTCGAAATTCTCATTCAAAATTCGTTTGAGAAAACCTTGTTATAACTTATAAGACATTCTACGACAAGTTAAATTATTTTTTCGACGTTGAATCTATGCAGCCCGCACATGAGAAAATAGGCGTAGTTGATTCAGAATGGGTTGTCCATCAAGTTATACCTTCTCTTGGCAGCCAGGTGAGACGTTTATTTTTGGCCCACAGCCAGTCATTGTGCATAGAAGAAAGATGACATCGTGTATATCGATAACATTCTGTTGTTTATGGAACGATGTCATAATTCCACGATTGATTATTCTTGCTATTCACATTCTTAGGGGCTCTAGTGCTTACTTTGTTGATTAATCTGAGTTTTCTTTTTCACGATTGTCAACTTCAGGGCCAGTCTGAGAACGGAAAGGCTCCGTGGGAAGGGGTAAGAGCCGTCTCTCCCATTTAGTTCCTTTTTCAGGACATTCAGCCCGAGAGTTAATTGCAGAGTCAATTTTTACAGGTGAGAGCAAGATGCAGAAGTGAATGGGCGGAGTTCCAATCTCGGCTCACCAACGCTGACAATGCATTCTACGCTCAAGTGGGCAAAGAGTAAGTTTGATCTCTTTCTCCCTTTTGTGTACAGGATTTCTTTGGCTTTTCCCTCCCCTCGACCCCTATTGTGTCGCTGGTTATTCAAGTTAGAGATAAATAAATAGGAAAGAGGTTGACTGGATTCATTTATTTCAAACAAAGCACTTTTTTTTGGAGGGTTTGAATACAATGACCAGAAATAAATGACTTGCAAGCAATTTTAAGAGGCAGTTTCTTGGTTGCCCGTCCAAAAAATGCTCAGTCTTTTTCAAATTGAGTTGAAGAGGGCTAAAAGATAGCCATCTGTCAGCCTAGCCTTGGCCCTGTAGTTCCTAGTTGTAATTCCCAAACAATTGTCAATTTTACTACTAGACACGGCATTGACGTCATTATCCCTATCTATGATTCTTAAATACACAACTCTACACATAAGGGGGGTTGCGTTTATAACAAGATTTTTTTATTTTAATCGCCAAATGCGACGAGCAATTATCCAACGCTCGTGGCACTCCTTCATCCCATCTTATCTTTTCTCCAATATATTTATTTAAGAGGCAAAAATCAAACTTTCAAGTGGCTAAGAAAATTGTCTCCTTCCACGTATAAATGCGAGAAAAATCTGCTTAGTTTTTATGCTAAATTCAAGTCCTTGATAATCTATTGCTATAATTAATTAGTAGTTATTTTTTATGCCAAGAATATTTTTTATTAGTACTTACTACTTTGAACTTGTCATAAATTTTAACGAATATTAATTAATATCATGTTACGATTTCTTTTAGTTATTTCATTAATCTATTAAAATAGAAGCATTTTATGTTGAGTACATGGAACGATCAACACAGGTCCCAGACACTCATCTATCTGACGTGGATGATATCTCACCAACCGTTTCAATTGTCAAAGTTCAAACAAACTCATCTCCTCTCCTTAAATAAACATCTTTCTCTTCTATAATCCTTCTCCATTATATTTAATTGGCCAAATCAACTAAGCGTTCATCCATTACCATTTCAAGTCACAAAATAAGATCGGAAATCAAAGAGCTTTTTTTCCAAAAGTGGAGCCATGATTTGCTGATGATGGTCATGATGCCAATCATGACCGGCAAGCTTAATTACTATCTAATTGTCGTCACTTGCAATCCAAGCATTCCCATAATGACGCCCACTAACTCCCCACATTTTTCAATTCAATTTAAATTAATTTAAAAAAAACAAATGAAAAAAGAATTGGTGGCGCATCAATTCGACAAACATGGGCTTTGTGGTGGTTGGTCAACATGCCAGCTAATGGAAATCGTGGCTATTGTTTATATAAATTAATTCTTTGTATAATCATAGGACTAAATGATTAAATATTTAAAATATTGTAATTCATGGATTTCCACAGCTTTTGCCCCGAAAGCATATAAATTGATTATTAAATAATATTAATTTCATTGCTTTTCCTGTTTCCAATGCAAAAACCCAACAAATTATTATTTCAAAACTTTTCTTTATTTTAGTATTATCACGTCGCCGGTAACTCCACCACTCATTGGATCCGGCGAGCGCCGATGACGAAGACCAAACGAATCTAATAAAAGTATATTATTTTACCTAATTGTTCGTAGTCTCTCAAAATTGAAAATAATTAAATCTTTTGTAACAAAGTATAATCCCCTGCCCTGCCACCAAATTGTCTTGGTGATGGCTTTGTACATATACGAATTGACTATACTACCCCTTCATCGCTGATCTAATTTATTTACCCACTAATTTCAGGGTTGAGAATAACAATAAGATAATAACATTGTTTTTCATTTTTTTCAAAGTTATAAATGAGAGTGTTCAAGACCGAATCAGACTATAAAAATGGACTATGACCCACACATTTTGTCTCATTGATTTATTCTACTCTCATATCAATTTCATAAAAGTCTTATATTATTAGGGGTGAGCACTGATCGGTTTGGCCTTTTTTTACCTCAGAATAGAATAATCATAGTTTCGGTTTCATTTCAGTTCTAACCCGCTTTTATTTTATTTAAAATATATATATATATAACAATAAATATATTTTATTATATTTGAGTCAAATTTTAAGTAATTAAATGATTTTAAAATAATTTTAAGATTTACATCAGATTTAATTAGAGTTTCAGTAGAGTCTTATTCAATTTGAGAATTTTTTTACTCATAATCGCATTTAATTTCATAAAGACTAGTAGCAGCTTATCAATCACAGTTTTTTAAAAATTAAAAATAAAACCTGATTAAAACTAGTAGTTCTGATTCAATTTTAGTTAAAACTAATAGTTCTTGTTATGCAATTTTTTAGAGATTCAATTTTGTATTTATGGGTTAAACGATAATTAAGTTCGGAAAAAATATTCCAAAGAGGAGGGCACTAAAGTCATTTCGGTGTATTATTATTTGCCTTGCCAGTCTTTTTGTCCCATGCGTGACACCGCAAATAAGTTGGTTGAGGAAAAACAGCGAAGGGAAAGCCAGAGAGAGAGAGGGAGAGAGAGAGACGTCTGCAATTCCGAAGAATTGCCCCATATTTTAATTTAGCTTCATAATTTTCTGAAATCAGAGGGGAGTTCTCAAGCTTGCGGTTAACTTTCTGCAGTTTTAAAGATTTAGTAATTGTGGTACAGAACGGAGCTAAGATTGCGAAAATTCGTTTGCTCGTGAACTTGAGTTGTTCAGTTGAAGATTTGCAGCAAACGGAATTGTGGGTTCGTGCTGCATAAAGAGTTCTCGAATGGATACATCTCAGAATAACGGAAGAATGGAGGGTTGGCTGTATCTCATACGCTTTAACCGCTTCGGCTTACAGTACTCGCAGAAGCGGTACTTCGTTCTCGACGATCTCCATCTAAAATGCTTCAAATATGTCCCCGTATCGGAAAGCGAGGTTCCTGTTTTTAATCTGTTTCTTTTCTTTCTATTTGCTCTAATTTTCTCTGTCCTGGTAGGTATCTTACTTTAGTTGGGTATTTTTTCCTTACTTGTGTTTCCGAATAAATGATTGAATCTAAAGAATTCACATAATTGAGTGGGTATACGAATCCAGGATATTGTTCGTTCGTTTTTGGATGTAGATAGACTGGTAGGTGAGAATTAGCCATAGATTTTCTTTTCCAATGGTTGGATGACGTCCTGTGACATCCTCGACCATGTCGTAGAGATTTAAACTTAAGGCTGGATTTCATTCTTTTTCATGGTTTTTCTGTAAAGGAAAATGCTGTCTATCTTTTTTTTAACTTGATATTGTTCACTTTTATCACGAAGATAGTAACTACTTTACCATTTTTCAAACGTACATACTGGACGAGGCAAATTGCATCCTCGATAATGGTTTCAGATAGTGATAGCTATGATTACTCACCACCTTTCCATTTTACTAGGCAATTATGGCGGAACAAATATGTTTTGAGAAAAAATATTCATTTGAAAAGCATTTCTGGGAAACAAAGAAAATATTGAAAAATGTATTGGCGGAGATGTCAATGATTAGAATCCATTCAAAAGCCAAATAACTTGAACTTGAATTTCAAATTGGTCCGGTCTTAGTCTCCTTGTTTATGTTGAAACTGGTTTTATTATATCATTTGTTTTAATTATTAATAATGATGGCATGCTCCCACTTCAGGTTCCAGTGAGAAGTGCGATTTTGGATTCTTGCATTCGTGTGACCGACAATGGAAGAGAGAGCATTCATAGAAAAGTATGAACATTATTACATTCTGAAGTGTTTTCTGAGGCGGTGATGTATCCCTTGGCTAGATGTGCATTTTTTTACGTTATAATACGTGTTCCTAACTTTTATAAATACAATTTGCAGGTACTTTTTATATTCTCACTTTATAATACTTCAAATCACAACGATCAACTTAAGGTATAAAACCTTTCTGTCAAAAGTTAGCAATAAATGTTAGATCACTCATGTTTTTTATTCCAAAATTTATATACTTCAGTTTGGAGCAAGCAGTCCTGAAGAAGCGGCTAGATGGATTCATTCTTTTCAGGAATCTTCTCTAACGGTGACTCATTCCCGAACTTATTTAATTTTCAATAATATTCTAAACTTCAGGCAAGAGACTAAAGCATATGCATCTATTCAGAGTGGTTTAGATCCCGGACATTATGCTATGGGCTGTTCCAAGAGCAGATGGCAGCCGTTTAGGTATATTCTCCATCCTTATTATGATAACAATTACTGATCGTGTCAATTGGAATGAATCCATCTGGTGTAATGAGTCAGTAAAATTGTATTCCTGTATTTGATAATTTTGTTGTTGATATGGTCATTAGCTGCATTTCATGGGCGCAGATTAAATGGTTCTAGCAGGATAAGTCATTCTAGCTCTATAGATTGGACTCTATGTTCTTCCACCCGAATGGATCCAGGAACATCTGATGTTATAGCTCCTTCATCGTGGACAATCTTTGGTTGTGAGAATGGTAAGTATTGGATTATTCATATATGCCATGGAGGTCGCTAGAGTATTCCTCATGGAGTAAATTCTATCTTCTTGTTTTAGTTATATTGGTTGACTGATTTAACAAAATAAATAACACATTCACCTTTCATCATATGCAAAACATCCTTTGTATTTTCTTAAACAGCATGCTTGTTGAGGGAAAAATGGTTTTGGCCATTGATAATTTTATATTAGTCCTTTTTTTCAAAAAGGAACGACTTATTCGCAGGATACAAAGGCCAGTAATTGTTATTATACAAAAGGGAAATCCAATAATAAGTTTTTTTTTACTGCTCTAATTTTCTATTTTTTCCAGGTCTGCGATTATTTAAAGAATCAAAAGATAGGAATGCCCGTAAAAAGGTTGGCAGGATAAATCTTGACTATATTACAATCATAAAAGATAAATCTTTTGTTTGTTAAGCTTTTATTGCGCTGCAGTGGGATGATCATCCTGCAATTATGGCCGTGGGTGTAATTGATGGTGCTTCAGAAGCTGTTTTCCAGACGCTACTGTCTCTCGGTCCATCAAGATCAGAGTGAGTTTTCTTAGATAGTCAAGATTGAATTTATGATCGTTTCATGCTAGAACGAGACCAAGTTGTTTATTTTAAATGGAGAATTCTGATTACAATTCTAGCAGACCTGTATGCTTTGAAAACTTACTTTACAAATGACATGACACTTCTTTTGGCAGAGAAATCATCGATGTGAAATAGAATCAGAAATGTTAAATTATTGTGTTTAATATCCATGCGACACGAGAGCAGAAGGAAAAATAAACCCTTAACTATATAATCAGTGTCACGAAATGAATCTTCAATCTAAAGCTTTTATATGTTGGAGACTACAATTTCTTTTGTAAATTTTCTTTTCAAGCTGGCCTTTTTCTGAAAGATCTAAGTTTCAGTTTAGAAAGAATTCGATCTGAAGTGAGCTTTTTCCGGGTCCCATGTATGTACTTCGCTTTGTTGCTTATAATCCTCCAAATTGCAGATTAATTTGTTTGATAATTTGTTTGGCAGATGGGACTTTTGTTTCTACAAGGGCAGTGTTGTTGAGCACATTGATGGTCATACTGATATTATTCACAAACAGTTATATTCAGATTGGTTACCTTGGTACAATTTTATCATCTGCCATCGTGATTTGCATTGCAAGGCGGCTTAAGTCCTCTATGAGGTTAATCAAATTCTACATTGTTCAGGGGTATGAAAAGAAGGGATCTGCTGTTACAACGTTACTGGAGGAGGGAAGATGACGGGACATATGGTTGTAATTTTTTGGAAGAAAAATAGTAAAAGTTATTGTTCGTGGATGATCTGCTTGAATTTGAAAATGTTATTTTTTCCTATCTCAGTGATTCTTTACCATTCTGTGTTTCACAAGAAGTGTCCTCCACAAAAAGGCTATGTCCGCGCCTGCCTTAAAAGTAATGTATGCTTAAATACTAGAAGTAATTACCTTATTTTATATATCAAATGAAACACTTGTCATTGTATCTCTGCTGTAGTCTGGTTTGTGCATGTGTTTATGACAGAGTCAATGTGCTTTTGGAAATCAGCTAAGATACGATGAATGGAAAATTTGTTAGTTTTGGTTTAACGCTGTACAGTAATGTTTTCTTGCTTCATCATTATTTAAACTCATGTAAAAGTTGAAGTATCCACCATCAAGACGAAGAATGGAAAATTTTCATTGATAGTAATCTCTTAATTTGAAATTAATAGCGCTAACTTTGCAATTAGTATATGTTCTGATGAGTTTTAACTGTGTGAATGGAGTCTTGCCAACATAACAATGAGAGACTTGCTTACAGGTGGAGGATATGTAATATCACCTGTGAACCGTGGAAAACAATCAGCTGTAAAGCACATGCTTGCCATGGATTGGAAATTCTGGAAATCTTATCTGCTGACTTCTTCGGCTCGCACCATAACCATTCGTATGCTAGAAAGAATTTCTGGTACATATCCTTGGATATCCATTATTGAGTTTTTTTTTTCACTGGATCTCGCTGAATCTTTTTTGCTCTTGTTGTTGCGGGGATTTGCACGTGTTCAAATGTCAGCGCTTCGAGAATTATTTAAAGCAAAAGGAGGAAAATTTGCTTGCTCTGATTTTTCATCTGGTGAATTGGCAAGAAATGTCGACCAACATCAGAGTGGAAGACGTGAGTTCAATCTCCAAACTCTAGTTGGAGATGGCAGGCGTACAGAATGTTTGGATGAAGAAAAAGATCAGCTCCCTTCAGAACATGCAAGCCTTGTCAGTATGAACTGTTCTGTTGATGAGTTCTTTGATGTTCCCGAATCATCGGATTATGATCAGATAGAAAATGGATGGGGTTCTGACTTTGGTCCAGAAATGTATTCTCCGGTGAGTGCTTGTACATGACTAGTTTATCTCTTTCTTTTACTTGAGTGGTGATCAGCATTCGTGCATGTTCTTTTATTTGCTTATATAAAACCATTAGCCTCCATTTGACTATAATCACATGTTACACTTTCATTACTTTTGTATCTGTCCCTTGAATTTATTGTTGCTTTCAAATTTCTTATGATGGTCGTTAGACTTTGAGGCAAATGGCGAGGCCTTAGAAGCTATTTTCTTGGTTCAAATCTATATTGCTATTTATCCACGTTAAGAAGCTCCTAAACATTTTGTAAACTCTGAGGTTGCAGGATCCTCATCAACCAAGGGTATCCACATCAAGCGGATTTGTGAAAAGATTGCATGATCTAGCAGGTGATACTGATTTAAGACTTTGAAGCTTATCGTAGCACGAATGTTGTTTTTTCTTTTCTGATTTAACGTTAACTTGATGCTATATAGTTCATAAGAAAGGCTATGTAGACTTGCAAGAGATGACAAGAGAAGATAGCATCGTATGTCGTTATGGAACTACTCTACCCAAAGATCTTTCATGTACGCTACCCTGCAGTTGGACAGCTGCCGATGCTTCGACCTTTCTCATTCGTGGAGAAAATTATTTAGAAGATCAAAAGAAGGTACTCTCTGGTAGAAAACAATAACAATGGCAATCATGAAGAATATTTCTGCTATGGCTAAATATGTTCAATTATCAGGAAGATAAGATGAACTTGATTTGATTGTGACTTCTTGGGTTTCTTTGTGATCAATTTGAATTTTGTCTTTTATGTCCTTTTTTTCCATAGAAACAAGAAGAATATTTTTTTATTGTTTATATTTGTATTCTTTGCAGTTTACTGCAAAAGGGACCTTGATGAAAATGGTTGCTGCAGATTGGTTAAAATCTAACAAACGAGAAGACGATATCGGAGGCCGCTCTGAGTGCTTCGTGCAGGTGGATATTTAATCATGCACTGTTATTTCTGAGGAGTGATTTGTGAAAGAAGATGTTTGCGTTTGATGAATTACGGGTTTTATTTCCTACAGAAATACGCAGCTCAGGGAGGGCCAGAGTTCTTCTTCATAGTAAATATTCAAGTATGATGCATGTATTTGATGCGTATAATGTACTTTATTTTTGTTGTCACTTTTGGGCAGTGATTTGATTATACAACGGGACAGGTACCTGGTTCAACAACATATAGCCTAGTGCTATATTACATGATGACCACTCCTGTCAAAGATACACCACTGTTAGAGAGTTTCATCGATGGGGACGATGCTTACCGAAACTCGAGGTTTAAGCTCATACCTTATATATCCACGGTAATTTCTCTACTCCATGGAACTATAATGCAGCTTTTTCTATAATTTTTTGACTTTGCTCGACTCTTGCTCATATTTCTATGCAATTTGTTTTCAGGGTTCATGGATAGTGAAACAGAGTGTGGGGAAGAAGGCGTGCCTTATTGGGCAAGCGCTTGAAATCAATTATTTCCGTGGAAAGAATTACATTGAAGTAAGTTGTGGGTGAACAATGAAGCCTATTCATTTGGCCATTTTTTATCTGTCTGGTGAAAATTTATGACTTTACTGCAGCTTGGGGTGGACATAGGCTCATCCACAGTGGCAAGAGGTGTGGTCAGTCTTGTTCTTGGTTATCTTAACAATCTCGTCATAGAGATGGCCTTCTTGATACAGGTACTTAGGCTTCTACTCCATTTTTGATTATTTTTAAATCATGTCAGCTCTAAGGGGCTCGTCGATGATTTAAAATCCGATCCTTAGACTGAAGATCTTTGATTTGCAACTTTACGAGTAAAAATGTCACGTGTGCAGGCAAATACGACGGAGGAACTCCCGGAATACCTCCTTGGAACTTGCCGGCTGCATCACCTCGATGCATCCAAATCAGTTTTGGCAAGGCCTTGAAACCGAGGAATGATTGGCAAGGCGGAAGCATGGATATAATTGAGCTGACTTCGTTCGATGTCATAATTCAATTGGCTATATTTTGCCGCTTCAATTCTTTTTTATCGGATTATGGAAGAAGATACATACAGTAATAGAATAAAGATGAGCAAAACATGTCTCCAAAATTAGAGTTTCGTCCTGTAATTTTAAGACCCAAACATGGTCGTCACGAGCTCAATTCATTCATTAATCCTGTCATGGTAGGTTGACTAAATACGAACAAGTAGATCCAAAACCCAAATAAATGATGGAAACTACGCACCTTTTGTTATGTAATAAACTGAAAGAATGAGAAATAAGAATAAAAACCCTCTATTTTGAGTAACTTAACAAAACGAACCATGCAAGAGTTCGGTCCGTGGCGGTAAATTTAGTCACAGCTAAGTAAGGTCTGTTTGTTAAATTGGTGGAAATACGAGGTTTAAAATGATGTCCGTGGCAGTAAATTTAGTCACAGCTAAGTAGGGTCTGTTTGTTAAATTGGTGGAAATACGAGGTTTAAAATGATGATTTTAATTTTAAAAAATAATGAAGAAGAGAGATGATGAGCAACCCACGTTGAATGTCCGTATCGTTAAGCCCCATCAAATGGAGTGGGCCCACCTCACTGATCGTCGGTGATCTCCCAGTCTCGTTTTATTAATTTATTTTTATGTTATTTTATTTAGAAGGAGATCGATCCTGCGGCTAAGATCACCCAATCAGCGCCGGTGATTTGCAGAGGTGATGACCAAGTTTGGCGCTCCTCCTGTTTTTGCTCTTGCTTGCCTTTTGTTCCCAACGGTTATGAAAATGTAACGAGTTTTGACGCCGAGCAAGGGATGTGCATATTGGTCTCCCTGTAACCGCCCTCACCCGAACTCTGCTCCGTAGAAATGTAAATTGGGCAAAAACCTAAAAATGAAATTAGGACAAACAGATTCAAAGAATCCTCCATCTTCCTCCCTGCCTTGTCTGCCTCCTCCTCCCAACCCTCTCTCTCTCTCTCTCTCTCACTTGAAAGGGTGGCTGCAGTCACTCCTCCCGTTTGATGCGTTGTCTTTGACGGCATTTTTGACTGGGCAGCGCAATGCCGAAGGTGCGTTCTTCTCTTTGGGTTTTCTCAAGTTGCATATCTGTCGATTTCTGCATTTTCCGTCGATTTTCCTTGATATTTCTGTTTTGTTTTTCTGGAATGGGGGATGGTGTGAGCGTTGTCGATTTGGGTAATGCTTCTGATCACAATGCAACAAGATAGCAATTTTGGTATCTTGGTCGTCGATTTGGTAGAAGATGTATTCTGTTTTTATTTTTCTGAATAATGCTGAGATTATGACTATGTATTGCTGATTAACTTCATCTTCCCCACATTTTCACGAGGATAATTTTTTTTATTTCGGATAGAAAAGCTGTCGGTGATCGATAACGATATGATAATTCGCTTATAATTAATATTTAAATTAATTTAAATTGTTCCTATTACTCTATCAAGCAACTCATGTTATTTGTCAACCGTTGGCAGTTGCATTTTTCTATGTTCGTTAAAATGCTAAAATGGTCGCTAATTTCGTTCATTGTTGTGCAGCAGAGTGTTGAAGACATGAAAGATTCTTGGTTTTTCGATGAAAATTTCAACGGTCTTTCGGATGAGTTTTTCGATGAAGTAGATTTCTTTGATTTCAAAATGGAGGATTTGGAACCGAGTTGCGAAGGAGATGTCTGGAACACCACAGCGCAACTGATTATGGATTCTTTTT
The DNA here is from genome assembly GCA_003255005.1 of Begonia fuchsioides. Lineage (NCBI taxonomy): Eukaryota > Viridiplantae > Streptophyta > Magnoliopsida > Cucurbitales > Begoniaceae > Begonia > Begonia fuchsioides. The sequence continues at coordinate 101,114 of QAOC01017395.1, forward strand.
CAGCATCGTCAACTGGAAATCACCGTCGAAGAGTTAATAACACTCCCAAGTCTACAAAATACAATTTTAAGGTGAGTTTTTTTTAAATAGTCAATTATTTATTCGGCATTCTTTGGCTTTGCATTGTTTTATTCTTGTTGAGTTTAGTATTCATCAACTTATTGTCAAAATTATTTGCTTCAAAAACTTAGTAAACCAACAATGGCCATACTTGGTATCGAACGACTAGCCGTAATATTTGCTTTTGCTTTTTCATGTTGTGCTTGTGGAGAAATATGTTTGTGTATTTCAAGTATAGAGGCATGTCCATTTTCGTCTTATTGTATAGCTGAAGATTTAGTAAACCATCTGGCTGGTTTGATATCAAAACTATGACAAAAAACAAATGTTAGTTAAATTTTGGGCAAAGTTGCTGTGATTGTTTTTGTGTCACATTTGCCGATGTCTATATTGTTTTGTTCTATTTAAGGATCAAGTTTCGGTGAGTGGAAAAACGAGCCCAAACAAGAAGATTTTACTTGATGAAGCCTCATCCGATCTCAAGCCCTCTCAACCCCCAGGAACATTCAGTCCAATTTCAGTCCTGGAGAGTGGTAACTCTTGCTCAGCCGAAAGCGGAAAAAGTGACTTTGAACCACCAGCACCCTTTGTCGGAAACTTATCTGCCCAAATGAGACGTCCGCGAAGCAAGAGATCTCGCCGCTCGGCCGACATGAACCCATGGAACGCCGGCAGAGCAGCCGTGGATCCGTCTTTTTCCAAATCAATTGTTCAGCTGAACAAAAGAAAGGAGAAAAAGAAGAATCTATCACAGCTCTCCAGTGCTCCTGGGATGCACAAAGAGTGGGTTGAAGACGCTGGTGGAGGGAAGAAATGCAGCCACTGTGAAGTAACAAAGACCCCGCAATGGAGGGAAGGGCCGTTGGGTCCAAAGAGTCTCTGCAACGCATGCGGGGTCAGATATCGATCGGGCAGACTCTTCCCTGAGTATCGGCCAGCAGCCAGCCCATCTTTTGTAACCTCACTGCATTCGAACTCACACCGGAAGGTGACGGAGATGAGAAACAAAGGCTCCCAGATGAAAAACAAATAGGAATATTCCTATAATTCTCTTAATTTGGAGCTTGCCTTTCCTATTCCATAGCATTGTTTGCTGAATTTGCTTAGACTTTATATAGATTCCTGTATCTGTACATTACTTGCAGATTAGTTCCAGATTTAGAGGATAGTTTTAGGCTTCAGCTGCGGTTTAGAAATGGCTTGGATGTTTACTGCAGTTCTCCAGAAATCCTCCTGACAACCAAAAGGCAGAATATAATCTGGAAACTCGACCTTGTCAGCAAAATCTCAAGAACCCGGCGGGATCTGGCTCTTCTTGAAATCGTCTTACTGGGAATAGTAATAGATGCTCGAAGAAGGTAAACGCTTTTTAATTTTGATCTACCTCGCGTATGTAACTCCTCTAGGGTCTGGTAGACTGTTTTTTGCAGTTCGAGACTTCTCTGCTTGGGAAAGATATTATTTGTTCATTATTTGCTCAAAAAAAGCTCAAAATTTAAACCTAATTAATCACCCTTCTGTTTCGGATTATCCAAGTTTGAAGCTTTGAACCGAGTAAATCTCAGAGATTGTTTTCGTTAAGATTTTTCGCAACGGAATGATATCAAGATTTGCTCTTAAAATCTCTATAAAAACTGCGTTCCTCTTCCATATCAGCCCCGTCAGTCAAATCACTTTCTTTTCGAAATGAAGGCATTTTCAGGTTTTGTTCTCCTCTTCCTTTTCCTCTCCGCTACTTGGTCGGCCGTGGCTGGGGACGCTGCAAACTCCGGCACGGAGGAGACAGCCAACCTTTTGTTGCAGCACGGCCTTCTAGCGTCGTTGGATAAGATGGATCCGAAGGTCAAAGAAATGCATTGAGGATTTCAGGACGGCGGGATCGATTAGCTGCGTTCACGAAGTCATCTCCTCTTTCTGGACGCACAAGAAATCCATCCGCGCTGATTGCTGCGCGAGAATCAAATCAACGGACGAGGATTGTTCGACCACGCTGTTCGGACATTTCAGACATCCTTTCTTCCAATATTTGTTGAAGGAAGATTGCTCCGCCGACCCTCCCTCCGCTTCTCCTCCTTCCTCCTAAGCTTCTCTTCTGGTTTTTTAGGAGTGTTTAGCTTTTTTACTGCCCTGAGTTCAATTCATCTCTTAGAATGTTTTTGAGTTTTGTCATGCAATAAAGATGTTATTTTTCCAATTTTCAATCCCTTGTTTAATTATTATTCTGCCTCTACCCTCTTACCGTTACATGTTGTACATTAAAAGCTTAATGAGAAAGCTTGCAGCTTTGCAGGGGGGACTTAGTTCTGAAAGGGTGAAGTCAAGCGGCAATGGAACAGTGTTTAATTAAGGCAAAACAATTAAAAATAAATCAAAATTAAAACTTCAATTTTACGAAGCTAAACCACAAATGATCTCCATTGGATCAATAAAATCTCATCGTTAATGATATTAGCAGTTGTCGGCGGTTTAGGTGTGGCTGACCTCTTCATTCGCCAGTGTTTTAAGTGAGGTCACCCGCATGTTTACATGCAAATAGTCTTGGATGACCTGATCATCTGCATTTGAGGTGACTTAAGGCCGTGGCTGATGTAGATTTATTTTAAGTGAATTTTCGCTCTATTCGCGATAGCTCAGTGTCAAAGGCATAACTGTTTGTTAATTTTGTTCATGATTTCGGATCATAGTCTCGATCAATATCTTCCACGTAATCGTTCATCTGACCTGGCACCTGCGTGGGTCCCACTGCTAACCCAGCCTTCCTGTTCTGGTATCGACGAGTCCGCCGGAGGTGAGTCGCTCGGACGAGTTGGGCCCAGCAGGAATAGAAACAAGAACAGGAAGGCACTGTCCGGATTCCGCAACATATAAAACAAGTACGACACAGATTCCTCGACTGTCCCTCCCCCGTGCCAGGGGCCTGCCTCGTGAGGTCGCATCTCTCGCCACGTGGGCCCCATCCCCTAATCAGACCGTCCAGCCTTCGCCACGTCATTCTCGCGTCATCCGCGTACGACCACTTTTTGCTCGGTTGTCTCTAGCTGTCAGCCATGTGGTGCCCAATTCTATAAGCATACGGCGCACGGTAGAAGAGCGGGGAATCAGACATGGTGTGCCGTAGGTGGGCCCATCCTACGGTCCTCCATTTTTCCGATCGTCAAAACAATTGACTAAATGAAACTGCGATACACTCGTAAGTTACGCAACAATATCACCAATCCTATACGTAAAATCGTACTCTCCTTCTGAATCTATCAAATTCATTCATATAATTATTACCAATCAAGTTTCGAGTTCATCTCGTGCAATCAGGTGATCGGCTATGAATCAAGTTTCGAGGAACAGTTCACATGTGAAGATTCAATCGTCCAAGTCCGGGTTTTGTCAGGCACCCGTCTTTGGGTTGCGGCAGCAGTCGCCCACGAGCAATGAACGCAAGACATAAGTTGATTGGATGTATCATCTCTGAGAACGAACCATCTACCAAGACCAAGAGGGGCAGCCATTGAAGGTGTTGTCGTCGAAGAGTACTCTATCACATTCACAGCTGAGAACCACTCTCGGAATAAAACATTGCTAATGTATGACCCTTGAAAGCCAAAGATTGGGGTTTTTATTAACTTTCGGGGTTGAATTTATGATTAGGCTGAACTCATTCAATGCAGATATGAACAGAGCCTGGTTTGCTCGCTCGAGTTAAAAGAAGAGCAGGCGTTGAAATGATATATAAATAAAAACGTCAGTGTCGTTCATTAATGGCGAGTTAAAAGGTCAGTGTCGGCATCGATGGTGGAGTTTTAGCCAACCAATCTCAATCTTTTTGTTCAAAGCTTTTTCATTTTGGTTTTCATGTTCAAAAGGGTGTCTCATTTTCTATCTTTTTCTACTGTTATCAATCATCGAGCTTTCCTCCTTTGTCTGCATGTTACATGTCTTCTTCCATTCTGCCTTTTCTCGGAGCAGTCTTCTGAAAACGCCATTTTTGTTTAATACTACTTTCGGGGTCTCTGTCTGTTTGCTTCAGCTCTGCGAAAGGCCGGTTTTTCTGGTCTTTTTTAACTTCTGTTTTCGGTTTTCACTGATGATGAATGAATTTGGGTTGAAAAAGGCGATGTTTTTACTGGGTTGCTTCTCTATTTATTGCTTGCTCTGACTATTGTTCAGTGGCAGTCCAGGTCCTAGGCCCAGTCTCAGTTGAACGCTACTTTCTTCCACTTCAACCCACGATACGATGTCACACGAGATTTTGTTTTAGAACCACAGCTAAGCATTTAATGCTCACGAACAGTGACTTGGTTAACTAATACAATTTTATTTTATTTTTATTTAAAGATCTCCAATGGTTAATTTTGGGATTTGGTCCCAACAATCAGTGAGTTTTTGAGATCCAAAATACAAATCTTATTCTGGACGAGAGAGATGCAGTAGGGATACAGATTGAGGGACGGGTATTCGTGTTACCAACAGTCTGACCGGAGAATTTCGTCTTCTACTTTTCAGCGATTTCTGAAAATCCAGAAAGAGGGCCGAACAACCATATTAGTTATTGGGGAGAAAATTTGTTGTGTTTTGTTTCTTTATCTTCAATCGCCATATTTTCTGCCTTCTCACTTGACTAGAATGTAGACCTGTCCATTTGTCAGTTGAAGAAATTTAAGAATTTTCGTCGCGAAAGCGTTTTTTATTTTCCAGATTTTGTTATTTTCTGTTTGTTTTTGTTATCTCGAAGCATTTAAGGCTGTTGAATCGCTCCATAATCTCGATTTCTGACGATGGCCGTCTATGGGCTGCCAAGTTAACCAGTATTTGCTGTTCTTATTCTGGAAAAAGTTCCATACTTTTCGTCTGTTGACAAAGGTAAGAGATCTTAAACAGTATCTGAATGCAACGACTGCTATGGTTACCTGTATTAAGTTTGATTTTTTCTTATTTCTCTAGTTAGATCAAAGCAATTACTGAAGACAATCGAGCATCTGGTAGGAAGTAAAAGCCATTATTGCTTTCAAAAAACTGTTTGATCGCTGTTTTCATCTGGGTTTTTTAGCCATTGCATTTAAGAAAGCTTCAAAATGAAGGAGGCGGCGGAGAAGAGTTTGGATCCTAAGCTATGGCACGCCTGCGCCGGCGGGATGGTTCAGATGCCACCTGTAAACTCCAAGGTTTTCTACTTCCCTCAAGGTCACGCCGAACACGCGCAAGCCGCCGTCGATTTTAGTTCCACCCCGAGGATTCCGGCACTTTTTGCTTGCAGAGTCGCAGGAGTGAAGTTCTTAGCCGACCCTGAAAGCGACGAGGTTTTCGCCAAGGTGAAACTGGTTCCGCTGGGAACGAACGAGCTTGATTCTAACGACGATGGTGGACGTGAAGTTAATGGAGCTGAGATTGCAGAAAAGCCTGCTTCTTTTGCGAAAACTTTGACTCAATCTGACGCCAACAACGGCGGCGGCTTCTCCGTCCCAAGGTACTGTGCAGAGACTATATTCCCACGTCTGGATTATTCTGCCGATCCTCCTGTTCAGACTGTAATCGCCAAGGACGTCCACGGAGAAATCTGGAAGTTTCGGCATATTTACAGAGGAACCCCTCGACGCCATTTGTTGACCACCGGATGGAGCACTTTCGTCAACCAGAAGAAGCTAGTCGCCGGAGATTCCATAGTGTTTCTGAGAGACGACCGAGGAGAGCTTTGCGTCGGGATCCGGCGAGCCAGCCGAACTATTGGTTATGCTCTTGATTGCTCTACTGGGTGGGGTATCGGCTCGGGAACTTGCGCTCCGCCCTACGGGGGATTCTCTATGTTTCTGAAAGGGGACGAAAGCAAATTCATCCGAAACGGGTATTCAAATTCAAGTTCCGGTGGTAATCCGGCAGGAAGAAGAAGGGTGCCGCCGGAGTCTGTTATGGAAGGGGTGGCTCTTGCCAGCAGTGGGCGCCCATTTGAAATAGTTTACTATCCTCGAGCCAGCACACCGGAGTTCTGCGTCAGGACGGAGTCTGTAAGGGCTGCCATCAGGATTCAATGGTGCTCCGGCATGAGGTTCAAAATGGCTTTCGAAACGGAAGATTCCTCTCGGATTAGCTGGTTCATGGGTACCATTTCTGCAGTTCAAGTTGCAGATCCTCTCCACTGGCCTAATTCCCCGTGGCGGCTTCTCCAGGTACAAGCTTTTTTTGGATCAAATAATGGCCAGCGTAGAAGAAGAATGTCTATGATTATGCAATTAGTTTCCATGAATGGAACTGAAAAACTAATATTAGATTCATTCTCTTGTGGAAATGGTTCGATTGAAATCCCATTTTTGCAGGGCTTTGATCGTCTAGTCTTCAGTCTTACCTCTAGAACAGATATCTTAATTTACTAACTATACACCATTGTTTTAGGTCATTTGGGATGAACCCGACTTGCTACAAAACGTGAAGCGTGTGAATCCGTGGTTGGTCGAGTTAGTTCCTAACTCACCCGTCATCCACCTCTCGCCTTTCTCGCCTCCAAGAAAGAAATTAAGGGTGCCCTCCTTCTCGGAGCCTCCCCTCGATGGCCAATTGGCATTGCCATCCTTTCTCACCTATCCCGTCCGGCCGAGTTTAGGCGATTTCACTACTCCTGCAGGCATACAGGGAGCCAGGCATTCTCGATTTGGACTATCTTTATCGAATCTCCACACTAACGACAAACTGCAGTTGGGGCTTTTCCCGTCCAGTCTTCACCCTGTCGACCTATACCCTCGAGTTTCCAGTATCAGTGCAAAAAGCGAGGCCAAGACGAAAGAGAAGAACCTTTCAAGCTTTCTGACGATGGGAAATTCTTGGGAGAAATCGGACGAATATGTAAATGTCAAGAGGCACCATTTCATACTCTTTGGTCAGCCAATCGTGACCGAGCAGCAAATATCGATCGATTCATCGGCATTGAAATCAAAACCTCTTCTTCCCAATGGTTCTGAAGTTGGAGTAGATATTGGCAAGTGCAAAGTATTCATGGAGTCGGAAGATGTTGGAGTGACCCTCGATCTTTCCGTTTTCACCTCTTTTGACGACCTCTATAAACAACTTGCCACCGTTTTCGGAGTTGACACATCGAACGGAAGCAAAGACGTGCTATATCAAGATTTTTCCGGTACTGTTAAACATATTGGCGACGAATCCTTCAGGTATAAATTTTATAAATGATTATGCATCACATTACCTTGCAGGTTTACATATTTTCGATTTCCTTGTAGTGATTTTAAAAGAACAGCGAGGAGACTTGAAATTCTGAAAAACTCTGCAAACATGGACACTAAAAGGTAAACGACAGCACATTTTTGGTTGGTTCTGTTATCTCGTCTCGAATCAGCCGTCATCTTCAACTGAAATTCTCTTCGATTTCATCTAGGACGTGGATTGCGAGAATGCTAAACACAGGCAGCGTACTGGAAGCATCCAATAAGCGAGGACCCTTGAGCATAATTGCCTGATCTTTGTGGGATGGAAATTTGAAGAGAGGATGGAAGATAGTTTCTTTGTTTATTTATATTACAAGAACAAAAAAAACGAGGCTGTTCTCGTTTATTAACTCCGATTTGTAGCTTGTTACTGTCTGTTTCTTTAACTGTTTGTTGGCTTTTATCCCTGTAACGATTCTTCTCTTTGAACCAATGGCTTTTCTTCGTTCATTTCTTTTCGAAATATCGACAATTTGGAGAGGAAAACATTTAAAGCAGTTCGTGTGAGAAGAGAATACAAGAAAAAAAAGGAACACCCAAGTAAGAGAAACTGGAGCAGAAAGAGTCTACTTTTATGGCTGACCAAATCTCTGTAGTTTGCTTTTGTTTGGACGTCCAATCTCTGAGACGACTCAGACTTCTCCAATCCTCCTCAAATTTCTCGCAAAACCCAGAAAAATAATCAAAAAACAAAAAACTACTTGGTGGGTTCATATCCAGAACCAGAAGGAACCCACCCGCACGTGGAGGTGGGTCCCCATGATATCAAAGAGTTAAGACCTTATCTCTAGATTCACCCACTTGTTGTCTTGTCTTCCACTCTCACAAGTCCCACACCCAAAAATGTCGCCGTTTTGACGTTCCAACCACCCTCTCGCTGCCGTCCAGGAAAGCGTGGAGTTTAGGAAGTAAAGCCAAGGAGGGCTTGAAACCGAGACGAATACGAATCTCGAAGTCGGGTCAAACGGACAAATAGTCAACAAATCTAATTGCAGAAACCCACAGCGAGGAAATCGCAGTTCATCGGGAAAACCCATTGTTAATTTAGGTTAAAATCCAAAGGTTTGGCGTTAAAAGAGGCTCCTTTTTCTACGACCCAGGATCCAAGAATTGCACGTGAGGACCAAAAGCTTGTTTGAAAATAAAAGTCAAATGGTTGGAAGGCTAATGCCTCAGCTTTTGGAGTTCCTCTCAAGCAATTCGCCAGGTCATGTCTGTTCTTCAAAAGGACAAAAACCAGTGACGGGGAAGATGAAGAAGAAGAAGCGACAAAGATCTGATGACGTGGCGGAACAATGAGCACCCGTGCGGAGGAGCTCTGCCATCGTACTCACTAGCCCCATCCTCTTTAACTGCCAACTGGCCTTTGTTAACTTGATCCCAAACAGCTCCTTCGTGTACGGCTCAGATTGCCCTACGAATGTTCTAACTTTGAAGCAACGTTTTTCACTCTGGTTAGGTTAAGTGCGGGTTTACGAGACTTTGTAATTCTCGCGCGTCGATACAGTTGCGATAATTTCCTTCGATCTTATTTACTTGAAGTCAAGAACAGGATCATTAACTATTTGAATGTTTTTCACAAAGACGTCATGATTAAATATCGTCATATTTCAATCTATAAAATGATTACTTGCTTAGATTTTCTTTTAGTATTTTACTGTACATATTTTAGTAATTATTAACTTAAATGTTCACATTTTCCCCGTCTTTTTATAATTGCATTTTTTATCTTCTTATCATGTAATTTTTTTTAAATGCACCATTTTTAATTGTATTTTTTTTTCTCTTTTTTCAAAGTTTCATACAAATAAAAATGTTTTATTTTATGGCTAAACAAAAACAAGACTCGAGTTTTTAGTAAATAGACAAAAAATGCTCGACAGACATCCCGAAAGAAGGTGGAACTGTCAAGTATGGACGTCTAAGGCAGGGTGGTACCATCCGACCGACTTATTTTATTTTTTAAAATTTTTATTTTTATTTAATTTAGATATGCAAATATCATATGAATGGCGTGAACTTTCTAACACACATTAACTACAATATAAGAAATTGATCTAAATAGTTTGAAATTATAAATTTTATTATAATTATTTGAATATATACATATTATTTAACAAAATTTTTAGAATGCATACTACCTACTAATTTTTAATTAAATTTTTATTATTTTCTACATTCAAAAAGTTATAATAAGTCATCATATTGTTTTAAATTCACGAAACTTTATACCATAATAGCTTACAATATCATAAATGCGTAGAAAACGGTTGAAGAATTTTATTGACATACAAATTTTTAATTGAATTATTTCATTTTCTTCATTCAAAAATATATGGGTAAAAATTACTTTTAGGCCTGAGTTTTCGTAAAATATGCAAAATCAGACATGAGTTTTCGGAAAATAAAATTTGGGCTCGTCGGACGCATCTCATTCATCTGATATGAGGAAAGAAATTCTGCCTCTTTCGTCTGGTATTCGTCTGAGTGATTTTTGCCTCATTCGTCAGATATGCGTTTAATCCTGTCTCACTCGGACGCATTCTTTCGTCCGAGTGAGGCAAGCATGCTTCCGATCAGCCCAAAATCTATAAATTTGGGCTTAGTTTCCTATTTTTTTACCTTTCGAAAGTCTTAGCGAAACTCTACCAAAATTTTCATATTTTTGCAAAAATGAACTTCAGTCGTGGAAAACGCATCAGAATCGTCAGACAGCACCGCAACGATGATGACAGATCGTCCCAACCCTCGGAAGTTGGAGTTTCTGCTTCACCTTTGTCGGTAGGCGGACGCTGGATACAGCCAAGATGTTTAGAGTTTCTCCTTTTGACCAGGATCCTCCACAGCCCCCACTAGATTGTGGCAATTTTTAGTTACTTTTTCATTATTATTGTACTTTTTTCTCCTTTACATTATCATTATACTTTTTAGATTTGTAATGAACATATTTTTTCTTCAACGTTATAATACATTTATAATATTATTGTCTTGTCCATCTCGGCCAGGCTAGCCACCTTCTACGTGGTTCTGGATTTTGGACGGGTTCCACCACTAATTTTCGTGGATTATTTTGTGACTCTTGTGTGCCTACGTTGAAGCCCATGAACATGTCTTCCTCAGCGGCAGATCGTCGAGCGGCTGAGGTGGAGATTCTTCTAGGACATGATTTCTTATTATGCCCACTCTTACCGCACGTACCATATTGCACGGTACTGGTTCTTCGACTTATGGAAGCGCTGCTACGTTGGGTCTCATTGACGTCATTTGTTCTTTTCTTCGGTCAACCAGGTCTAAGCCTAACTGCCGGTGGTATCAATGTATCATATTTTTTAGGATTTGATGGCCACATCTCACGTTCAACAATCGGTGCAATGTAGTATGAAAACATCTTCAGGTACGTCTCCCGATGATAGTATTGGTGTATGTATTGATCGATTGCCGCGCGCATCCACTGCATAGCGGAGATATCATGGACACATGAAATCCCTATCAGTTACCAAGATAAAGCTCGCTCTCGGCCGCCGTTGGCAAGCTCAAAACTTCGGCAGCATCTTCCTCGTCTGATTCAGGTGGCGTAATCAAAGCCATCATATTTGCGCAATCTGAGAAAGATTGAACCTCTACATCATATTCACATTCAAAAGGTTGCAAATGAGGGACATATGTATTAGGTTCGTAAACCCAATTCATATTTGATTCACTTTCTTCTGCTTCATCTTCTTCGTTATTCGTCGCTTCTAACCACCAGTTGCTCGATCTACCAGCCATTATAGCCAATATAGAACGTCGAATTTATAGTTTGATCGGACTATCAGACGAATGGGGCAAAGCTCGGATGCATATCGGAAGAATGAGGCAAGAATTTCTTGCCTCATTCGCCCGATCATGTCTCACTCGGACGAATACAAGACGAATACCGAGCGAATGAAACAGAATTTCTTGCCTCATTCGTCCGATATGCGTCCGAGCATGCCTTGCTCAGACGCATATCAGACGAATGAGATGCGTCCGACGAGACCAAATTTTGTTTTCCAAAAACTAAGGCTTGATTCCGCCTATTTTACAAAAACTCAGGCCCAAAAATAATTTTTACCCAAAATATAATCAATCATAAATTATTAAAATATTACAAAAAAATATAAAATCTTATCTTATAATATTCTAAATGTGTAACAAAAAATTCAAGATTTGTTATTGACGTATGAATTTTTAACTGAATTATTTTTTTTCTACATTCAAAAAATTATACTAAATTGTACAAATATCGAATAATTTGAAAACTTTTCAGATTAATCTCTTATATTGTCACGAATGTATGTACAAATTTCATGTTATTAAGATAATATTTGCATTACCAAATTAAATTAAAAGTAAAAAAAAAAAATCGACATCTACACGAGGTTCCACCCTCACTCGGAAGTCTGTGTCGCGCAATGCCTCCTTTTTCGGACATCCGTCAAGCCTTTTTTTGCATTTTTTAAAACTCGTGCCTTTTTCTACCTATTTATCGAAAACTCAAACTTTTTTTAATAATTTTATTTTCCCTTATCTATTTATTTCAATATTTTACTCAACTTTTCTTATTTTGTATAATTTCAAGGGTTAAAAGTAAAAAAATGCATAAGTTATAAAAAAAGGTAAAAATAGTCCTAAATTTTTTTTAAAAAAAAGAAAAAAAAAAGTCTAGCGGACGTCTTAGGTATAGTTGGGCACGATTTAGGTTGAGTCGGGTTCTCGCCTGGTCAGCTCAACCCGAATAGGTTTTGGGTTAAAAGAAGAACCTAAAACCCGACCAAAACCGAAAAAAAAATTCTCGACCCAAACTAAACGGTTTCGGGTTGAGTTGGGTTAATTTCAGTTGGTTTGATTTACATATAAAACTAAAAAAATATACAAATGTAAATACATTGTAAACCATCGACTGCAAATACAAGGTGTCGACCGCCTTTTGCAAACTGTCGACCGCAAATACTAGGTGTCGACCACCTTTTGTAAACTGTCGACCGCGACCACAATTTCTTATCTCATTCGTTCGATCAAGCCTCACTTGGACGAATATCGGACACATATCAGACGAATTTTATGCGTCCGACGAGCCCAAATTTTGTTTTCCGAAAACTCAGGCCCGATTTTGCCTATTTTCTGAAAACTCAGGCCTAAAAAATATTTTTACCCTTTATTTTTTGTCTTCACTTGTCATCAACCGTCTTCATTAAAATTTTAATAATTTATCCTCATATAAAAACGGTTGATCTTTTAAATTTTTTTAATGATTTCTAAATTATGTTTTTTTTTTTCAATTTATATAGCTATTTGTAATTTTTAAATGTTTTCATTTCCACTTTGTCGTCATGCAACTTAGTTTCTTGATTTTTCAATTTTCCGAATCTTGGGAAACTTGAAGAGAGTGATCTTAAACCAAAACAATTCACAGAAAGAATGTTTAAAATTCTAACAGGCTTTACCTCGTGATGAATGAGTTTGGTTTCGTTTATTTGTAACCGAGTTTGTTTGCGTCTTGTAAAATTCTTTATGAAAATAGGACACTTCTTCCTGATTCTTCAAATTTTCGAATCTTGGGAAACCTGAAGAGAGCGATCTTAAACATCATTATTGTAAAAAATGAATGTCTATGCCACGACTGTAATCAAAATAACAAAGGAATGATAGTAGATTGAAAGTGGTAGAACAATTGTTGCCCCTCCTACTCTAAAGGAAATCAAGAGTGACCAGGGTTAGAGTATTTCTCCAATTGCCTTCTTTGATGTTCCATTTAATCACATTTTCTATGCTACAGAAATTTTGCATTGTGTTTGCTCGACTTTTCCAGTTTGATTTCACTTCATGATGAAGCTGGACCGAACTAGAACTGTCTCACCCGTATCACCAAATCCCACTCATGCAACAAATTACATTACTCTTGCTCTGATTAATTTCTTCTATAGATAAAACAAAATACTAATTTAATCACAAATTTGTATTGACTTTCAACGTCTTTCAATTTGAAACAAATTAGAGTATGCTCAGTTCAAATTGCACCGAGAACCATGTTTAATTCGAAAGATTAGGGGTGGATGTGTTCATCTTCTTCTATTCACCAAATAAAATCTTCAGCAAGACTACACGTGTTTCATTCCCACAAGTCATCGTAGAGAACACTAAAATATCCACATAAAATTATCTCAAATCAACATTCACCAGAGTTCCAAGTAAGGGAGTAATCATGTCTACAAAGTTATCTCTATGAATTCATAATCCCAGTGAAGATATTATTTGACGCTTATTTAGTATCTTTCAAACATATCCAAATCAGATGCAATCGTCCCATAAATCCTTAATTCTCATAGATTTAAAAGTCTCCCTTCACGGCAAGAACAAGAAAAATCTTTTTTCTTGCTGCAATGCTTCCTCAATTTAAGTTGTCCCCCACCACATCTATAAATAGAGGGTTCTTGAGGGTAATGAAAATCATCCAAAGACAAGAGACCAAGATCTTTTTAAGAAGATACAGAGAAATAGTGAGTGTTTTTAGAAGGAGAGAAAAGAAATAATGCGAGAAATAAATAGGTGTAGTGCTTTTATGCCCGTAAAGAATTCTAAGAGGTAAATTTTTTTTCTAGAAATATTAATTTTTTAGAAGAATATTTTAAATTTTTATTTTTTATAGTGAGATTTTTTTGTATTCGGTTTTTGTGTTTTTCCTAATTTGAGTTTCTACGTAAAATTCTCGGTGTATTATTTCTCTAATTTCTTGGCCATTATATTTTAAAGGTGTGAAAAAATATTCTTAGTATTTTTTGGATCACATCTGCTGTCATTTTTCATATGTTCTATTTAGTGGTATAATTGTAGTGTGTAAGTAAATTCTGTCTAGGAGACTAGTTTTAAGTATGATCGTTTATGACTTTTCTAGTATTTCATGGGAACATACTTAGAAAGTGTAACACCCAGCTTTTTGATGTACAATGAAATTATATGAATATAATGTTTTATGGTTAAAAAATGAAATGTGCTAAAAAAGATGAATATGGAGACGAAATTACACCTTATACAAGTAATGAATTGACAAATCGGAAACAATATTGATATTTAACTAATTCTGAGATTTTAGGGTCTTAACATGAAATTGATTTCTTCTAATTGAAGTTAATAGATTAGTAGATGAAACTACAACAACAAGAATTTCTTGATTTAAAAATGTATAGAGAAAGTTATGAATCTTAGACCGCAAAGGTGGGAACAAATATTGGGTTGAAATTTTGTAACAGAGCAGTTTTTGTGTAACACTCATATCATGCCTTAGAAGAACATAACTACAAAGTGTTCTTCTGCAAAGTTGTAGTAGACGTCAAGATAAGAATATTGATAGGTAGATCAATTCTATTAGACTTCTGGAGAGGAAGTTATGTTTATTTGAAGTTGGTGAAAAAAAATCAGACTATAGAATTATGAATTTTGAGCGATGTTCGGTATTTCGTATATTTGATTATGTTAAACACATAATTTGAAGTTTAAGTCTTCTACAAAGTTACATTAGTGAATTCCGAGTTGTGGAACGAAAGTTATAAAAATTTTAAAAGGAGTCACCCCTTGAGACTCTCAGGTTTTATTAAAAGTCGACACCTTGAATTAGAGGTCGACATCTTATTACTAAAGTATCAACTTTTCAATGAAATTTTAGGAAAGTCTATCTATGAATAATTAAGGATGGACCAATAGGGAAGTGCCACGTGAAAATGATGGTGACACCTCATGTGTGAAGAAGTGATGAGCTTGGATGGTCATACATCATGTTTGAACATAACTCACCTTCCAAAGGGATAAAATTTGTTGGAGTCTTCAGCTATTAGCCTCCCGACCCTCAACTCTCTCTCTTTGCTCTCTCTTGCAGATCTCTCTCATCTCTAAATCCTCTCTCAATTCGTGTGAGAAAAAATAGGGTTTGAAATCAAAGTATGAGGTTGTAGTGTTTTGAGCAAGAAATTGTGGTGTTTAAGAGCTAGAAGTGCAAGAGAAGGAAAAGCCTACGACTCAAGCCCCAAGGTACCAAGAAATACTTTTAAGATGTTCATTTGGGTGCTGTAATGACTTATAAGGGATAAAATTTACGTTACATAGTTAAGAATACATAAAATTGTGAAGGTAGTTTATGTGTATACACTTTATAAGTCATGTTACCCAGTTTTTTAAATGTAAATTTTACGAAGACTTTGAGTTACAATTTGGTTATGATCTATTCTAATGAAGTGTAGCCAACATTTTAAGGTTTAGATTGGTACCTTATGCATTCTGATCCAATTAGTGTAACGAAAGTTTTGTATATTGGAAGTTAAGGTAAAAACAGGGTATTAATTAATAGGGTCATGTTATACCCGATTTTAAAGATGTAGAATTTATAAAGCTTTTAAGTGAGAATCTGATCACAACGTCTTATCAAGAAATGTAGTAGACATCTTAAGCATGAAATTGGTACCTTAAGTGTTTTGATCAAAGTTCTGTATCAAAAGTTATGAATGCCGAAAGTTTCTGGTGAAACAGAGTATGTCAAGTTTGACTTATATTGTTTTATTTTATGATGTTAAGGTATATAAACAAGCTCATTGGATCATTAAAGATTCATAATACCAAAATTAAGTTAAGGAATCAAAGTAAGTAATCCATGCATGTGTTTAGCCCTTGTGGGACTACATCACAAATGATAGGACATAAGGATGATGTGTTTGATTACTTAGATATCTATTAAGTTAAGTCACCAACCCGAGTGCTTTGGGTTTGATTGGTGCTTGATTGACATTGTTTGATGTTTATGTATTATCATAAGTCAAGAGTTAAGTCAAGTTTACTAGGAATGTTTATTACGGTTAACTTGAGAGATGTTTGATATAATATGTTGTTTGTACTTAAATTATGTTTTCATGTCATGCATATGTATGAATCATGTCCATGCATCATGTTTTATGAAAGATACGAAAATGTTTTCTCATGCATGTTTTAAAATGTCACCCAACGGATGATGAATGTGTCTCATAACACTTTCATCATCCAATGCATAAATGTGTGTAAAGTCAAAATCAAGTTATGACAGAAGATGAAATTGGCTGCCTCATGGAAACCATATGGTGCTTATTCACCTTCATACGATGTGACGTTCACACATGTCAAGTTAAGTCAAGACAACAATAAAGAACGAAATGAATATGCATGTTTTTGATGAAAATGAAGGTGAGGAACTTAGCCATCTCTGTTTTATGTAACGATCATGTCTTGGAGGAGGCGGATCCAGTGCAGAAAGCTTGAATCATTAATTGTCGACCGGTGGAGACGTCAAGATGTACATTTGAAGTATTTTAGAGTATTTACCTTTGAAAAATGATGTGTTTTAAAAATTTAGTTTTATTAAATGATGCTGTATAAAAATGTTTATTATGTATATTACACGTTTTGATTAAACTATGTGTTATATGAGTTTTGCGATATTTTATTTGATGAATATTTTGATTAACAATGTCTTATTTCAAGTAAATTTCGGGTTTACTACGATTTCTAATTAAAGTCTTCCGCTGTGCTTTCACGAAAAAGAATTCAAGATGAACGTTTTTAAAGAATGAAAAATTTTACCGCGATCATTTTTAAGTAAAGTTTTACGGTATGTGACAAAAAGATAAATCAAGCTTAGGATATTGCCAAAAACAGTCTTTCTTGAAAATTATTTGATCAGTACTCTCCACAGTATTTCAATTATTCGATTATTTTTCCCAACACTTCAAACATATCAAGTGATGGCAACACACAAATCCTTAACTCCCAATTTCAAGGGATTGTCTTATAATCTCCAATATATTACATAACTCACACTTACAAATGCTATTCGTTTTCTCAATGTCCATTTTTCTTACATTAGAACCTTGAACTCTGATACCAAATTTTTTGTCATGCCCTAAAGGGTACTCTGAGACCGAACGAGGAAAGACTTGGCCAAAATGGGACAAACCATTTAACCCTTTATACTTAAATCCAAATTATATAAATTTACAACAAAAGACTTTATAGTAAAATTTATGAGTCAAACTCGATTTACAGATCCACAAATAAAAGTCTAAATAATTTTAAATCAATCAATTTCACAATCTAAAGTAATCCTCGAAATGAATAAAATTACAACTCTCAAAATAAATAAAATAATCTAAAGGGATAATCTTTGACTTTATTATTGATCGGGGCATTTAAAATTATCTTGAATAATTCTTAAAAAAATGTCAGTTAAAATGATCTGACTACTCAAGTTTAAAAATAATTTTAAATTTAATTATCGATAAATTTAATATTTAAACATGAGATAATCTTTTGAATAATTATAAAATTAATGTGACGACAAATACAGAAAAAAAGAATGTCTCTTTACAGTGAGATTGTAATAGCCATAAAATGCATAATATGAATAAATAAATCTCTACACTGAGACAATATGTCCAATTTGCTCATCTTTTTCATTGAGTCATTTTATCGAACATTTGGTGGGCAAGAGTTTTGGATTAACTAGAATTACTGATGAATTAAAATTTTTATCTATGAACATCTCATTTTCTGATTTTGATTCACCGACCATATGATTTCAAGTCTAAATTTCAATCACACCACAAATATATTTCACCACTATTCAACTTCAAAGGAATATGTTGATTAACAACCTACTAACACAAAATAATTTCTTTATGCCTATATCATTAATATATCCTTCCAAATGAAAGTAAATCACAGTTAATACCAACCACAACAGATTCAGGTTCTATATAATTTAAGATTCGGCCCATGGAATGTCAATTCAAGCTCTTTCCTTACCAAGAATCTTTGAATAAGTGGTTTCTTTCAATCTGTCATCCTTTTCTAACATTAAAATTGTGCACCTTCTTCAAAATGATGCTAGTGATATTCATACGAGGACTTAATTTTGAAAGACTTTTGTCAGGAATGTAAACCAAAAATACAGAGAAGAGTTTCTTACCTCTTAATCTCGGAATCCTCTATAATTAATTCTTCCTGAAGTAAATGTCGTCCCGTTGGAAAATTAAAGCTAATGAGAGTACTGATAGAGGGGAATGATAAAAGTTGATAGGGAAGGAAAAAGAAGGTGAGAGGAGGAAGGAGGAGAGGAAACGAAAGTAATAGATGGGAGGAATGGTTGAGGAGAAAAAAAGGGTTTTGGAGGGTTGCTGGAGGGAGAAGATATTGAAATAGATTAGGAAAATAAATAAATGAATGAATTAATATTTTTTTTTATTATTATTTTTTCATCTTAGGTGTTTGCCTGACTAAATATGTCCATGTTTGGTCTTAACAATATGGTATGATCAGGGACCGCTATTTTTTGGAACATGTTTTTGTAAACTTTCCTTTTTCCCGGTCTCAACAAGTGCCAATCTCTCGTGCCATATTGTTGTTGTGCCAACTAGTGTTCACGTGTTTACGGTGAATTAAGCTACCAACCTATGAAAAACATCAAACCAACTTCCTAATATTCTGAGAAGATTTGATGGTACAATGTATTGTAAGTGGAGATTCCGATTTGGTCACATAAATGTATTCACGCTCGAGCCATTTGTTCAATCACCCGTCATCTGCTTCATACGACGACGTCTTGGTTTAGCTATCCATGTAGCCAGATGCAAAGATCCAGTCATCCCGTGGAAAAATCTTTTTTTACAGTTGACATAAGACTTTCGACGAGGCTCACCGTCGCGATTTGTCGAAGATGCGGTCGCCAATTCGTAATATTCCATAATTTCTGGCTTCCGATCAGATTTGTGCTCTCGTTTGTTTGATTTTCGGGAAGAAAGACGCTACCTTGGAATTTACCGGCTCTGTACATGTTTTGACCTTCGAAGAGGGGCGGCGAGTTTGCGGTTGGTCCGGGGACGATTGCATATCGTCGGAGGCGGATGATTGGGATCCTGAGAGCAAAGAGATGAACGTGAGCCATGCGACGGTTCACCCGTCGGAAGATCCTCATCCGACCGATGTGGGAATCGCGCCGAGGGTGAGGATGAAGGACATCGAGGGTATGCCCGGGACGCGCGGAGGGCTCACTTTGCGCCTCTCTCAGTTTCTCTTTGCGCTCGCTGCTCTCGCTGTTATGGCTTCCACCTCTGACTTCCCTTCTGTCACTGCTTTCAGGTATAATTTCTTCTTCTCGATCTAAGATTTATCTCCGCCCATCCGCGGCTACGTCTCATCTATGTTCTTGTCGGCCATAAATTCTACTTATAGACTGACGCAGGCTCTCAATTGTAGACCTCGATTGGCACATGATTGCTTGAGATTGATTCGAATTATCGACATTTGTGCATCAACATACTTCTTTATTGAGCTTCAAATTTTCAATTGCAACACGGTTTCAACAATTCCGAGCTTCAGTTTTTTGTAATTTCATTCATTTGACTGGAGCAATCATGAAACCCTATGAATTTGCAACGGTTCAGCTTGTCTAACAATTTTTCATTGCAAGGATTGACTTGTCAGACATAGTCTTTTAGTATTAGCAATTCATCGTCATTGGCCATTTTATCACGATGAAAATACTTAATATGGTTTTATCGACGATTCTAGCGATGAAAGTTTTGAAAATGCAGCCCTGTGTGGATGTCGTCCGTATATTCATATCTAAATTTCATGAAATCGATTAAATTTTTGGTCAATCAGTTACCTCGTTGCTGCTACCGCTCTCCAGAGTTTGTGGAGCTGTTCCATGGCAGTCTTTGACATTTATGCACTATTAGTAAGGCGATCCTTACAGAATCATCATGCTATTACATTGTTCACAATTGGTGATGGGGTGAGTTCAAAACTCTTCACTGATTTTATCGAATGTGATTGGAGGAAATTTGTTTAGATATTTCCTTTCTTCTGTTCATGCTGTGTTTTTTTTTCAATTTTGGTGCAGATTACGTCGACTCTTACATTTGCAGCAGCGTGTTCTTCTGCCGGTATCACTGTACTTATCGACAACGATCTCGGAATTTGTTCGCAGAATCATTGTGTACAGTTCGAGACAGCTACAGCCATGGCATTCATTAGCTGGTTCATCACATTACCGTCATTTTTCTTCAATTTCTGCACATTGGCCTCCCAGTAATTTTCTCACCAAAAGAAGTCAGAAAAATTACCCTCTTGCTGCATTTTGATCTTTTTTTTTCCCCGGGAAAAGAACATGATATGGATAAACTGTGTGCAGCACTGTTAACGATTTATGAACTTGTATATTTTTCTTACTCGGTACATCGAGTTACTTGCCAAACAAACAGGAAAAAAAATAGAGTTTTCTTTTCTTTTTTCCCAACATATATTATTAGGCCTCAAGAACCAGCATTTAACCGAAGATAGCCATGGTTTTTCAAATGGGGCCTCGAGCTATCAACGCAGAACAGGGATGAAAGGCTGTGCGCAGAAGAAGCCACGAGCTGTCTGTCTTTTTCTTCCTCTGTGGCTCCAAAACCAGTATGTGGTTCTTGCTTTCTCCCCCAAAGTATTTTATATTTTGAATTAAGAAACAAAACTCAATCCAGTGGTAGCCTCGATTAACTGTTTGTTCTGTTTCAGATAAATTATAAGAAATCTATGAGCTGGACTAAAATTGACATCTTTTTAGCTGTTGCAATGCATACTATAAATGTTGGAAATGTCATCCATTAAAGGTGACCTTTTGGTTAGCTGTGGGTCGTGATTCTATGGATATGACATTGAATAAAGTTGTCCCGTAATTTAAAATAGCTTAAACCACCATGGCTGGGTTCATTTTCTGCAATTTCTACGCCTGTTGCTGATGAATTAACGCTAATGTCTGAATGATTAGATCGACGAGCGAGGCAATGGAGAAACGGATATGGTGTGGATGGGCATTGAAATGTCTAGCTAATTATTCAACTGGGGTACTCTGTTTTCAAATGTGTCGTTTTCTCTAATTTCAAGCCTTTCTGTTGCTTTCAACTCAACCCCACCCCTCACATGCGTAAAGAAATATCAAGAAATTGACCAACCCGACGAGGCGATTCGTTCTGACACTGCAACAACCCAGCGTTTCACGCAACCATTTTTATTTAATCAAATTTCAACATAGTTTTTTGCATCTAAACTGAAACAATCAGCGTGGTCTGATCGGAACCCTGTTGACCAGATTTGCGAAAATGTGTTCTGGCTAAAACAAATGTGTGGGAATCGAAATAAAACAAGAGCATCTGCTTGAATGGTGTTCGACGATGGAGGCTCTGTTTTGTATAGTCAAAACAGAGGAACCTCCAGAGAAGCTTCTTAAATTTTGGTCTTCATTGTTTCAGTCCTGGAAGCCAGTTTTTTCCCAGATTGCATTTCGAACCCTGCTCAGATCCCTCCCTTTCAGAGTCCGGCCGATCCCTTCGTGTACTGAGAATGATGCGATCCTCGTCCTCGCCAGAAACTCATGCGGCGGAAGCCTCCCTCCGCCTTCACCCGCTCCATTTTCTCCGTCTTCTTCTCCGTCGTCGTCGGAAATATCCCTTCTCCGATCGTCACTGTACGCGTCCATCAAAATCTTCGACCAGTCCGGTATGTTGACCGGAAGCGACGCCGGGGTTCCTCCTATCCGATCGTTGGAGTCTGATCGCTTCATCGATGGTTTCCTCGAGTGGCGTTTACTCTGAGCCGGTCTCCGACACTCCGGCGAATTGGAAACTGGGGAGTTGAAAATATCGGACTCATTGAATTCAAATAGCGAGTCCGAGGACACACTATACTGTTGATGATCCCGATCGCCGGGGAGAAACCGATAGTTGGAACGGCTGAAATAACTTTTACCAGTCGCCATCGAAGAATGGAACAAAGATGATAATGGAGAAATGGGATGAAAAGAAGAGAGTTGGCGTTGGGGTTCTCTTTATCCCCTCCATTGGAGACGAGCTTTTATAAAGAGTTGAAGTTAAGATATGGATAAGCCTCTCTCTTACTTAACTCCAGTTTACTCTGCAACTTCTCCACCCAAATTACCAAATCCTCCCTGCATTTCTCCAAGAAGAAGCGCCACGTAGGATTTGTTAATCATACGTTTTGAAGAACCGGGTTCGTCGGATATAACTTTAAAATGGTTACGACTAATTATTTAATCTAAATATTAATGAAGGTACCAATATCAAGTGGGGCCGACAAGGGCAGAACTGACATTTAGTATAATTATAAAAGATTATCCCAATCAATTATATCGACATTAAAGGAAAGGAAAAGGACATTTTGGGAAGGGAAAACTGTAACGATTTTGGATTTCTACCACGTGGCACGATCTAACAAAACTTATTGCCTGTTGCCAGCTGGCTCTGTGCTTTGTCTTGTCATCTCGCAAATAAACATTCCGAATTTCTAAAACGCTTTCGGGTTTGGGCTTGTTTGCCCTAGCTTAATGGGCCAAGCATCGGATCTCTTCTAGGCCCGTTTTACTCACAGGCAAAACCCTAGCAATATAATAGACCAGCTCTTCAAAGAAACGTACTGTCAAAGGTATCTTCATTTTCATTTGAGCAATGCCGCCGAAGTTCGATCCTTCACAGGTCGTCGACGTCTTCGTCAGAGTTACCGGCGGTGAGGTCGGGGCGGCTAGTTCTCTAGCTCCGAAGATCGGTCCGCTCGGTCTCTCGCCGAAGAAGGTTGGAGAAGATATAGCCAAAGAGACTGCGAAGGACTGGAAGGGACTCAGAGTCACTGTCAAGCTCACCGTCCAAAATCGTCAGGCTAAGGTTTCCGTCGTTCCTTCTGCTGCAGCTTTGGTTATCAAGGCCTTGAAGGAGCCCGAGCGAGATAGAAAGAAGACGAAGAATATCAAGCACAGTGGCAACATTTCTCTTGATGATGTGATCGAGATCGCCAAGATTATGCAGCCTAGGTCTATGGCCAAGGATTTGACCGGGACAGTGAAGGAAATTCTAGGAACTTGTGTATCCGTTGGATGTACTGTTAATGGCAAAGATCCAAAAGACCTGCAACAGGAGATTGGTGATGGCGATGTAGAAATCCCTGAGAATTGAGGCCTTTCTCTTTAACTTCGTGACCCCCGTGAAAAACTTTTGGATTTTCTTTTTTATGACTAACGTTATTTAGCTTTAAATTATTTTAGAGTTTGAGAACTTTTTAAGTTTCAATACTATGAGCAATTGGAAATTGAAAATGGGTAGTTCTAGCATTTGATTTGCTATCCTATACTGCTCTTTTTGCTGTTAGAAGACAATTATTTCCGTTTTATCTAAGTTTGCTACTAGCTATCTTCTTCTTGAACTGTTCACTTTTGGAATTAGTCTTTCGATGGTGCAAAATTTCATTTAATAGTAAATGTATCTTTTCATTTAATGTGAAGGAAACTTTCCTTGCTGCTCTTGCAAATAGGTTTGCTGAGGCAAAGCGTTTTTTATTGATGGAAAAGAGTTTCTATCATACTAATTTTATCTGGTTCTCTTCGTCTTGAAAATTTTGTTTGCCCTATTGTTTCTTCTATCCTGGACTGCCTTACCTTTAGGAATATGAGAACTTGCATGTGTGAGAAAGCTTTATTTTTTCTAGCAGTGGAAAAAATGCTGAAGTTGATGAAACCACTTGACAAATGACTAACAGAGAGTTTGGATTAGGAAAACGCAGGTTTGTACTTGATCTTGGCATGCAAGGCTGCTTTGATTATGGTTAGTATCTCCCTGTCTCTGTTCGTGTGCTTTGTTTCAAGAGTTGCTGTTTGTGCTATCTGAAATTGCGGAGTTTAACATATGATGAAATCACATTACCCCACTCTTCTTGATGAAAACAATGAAAACCCGAGTCTGTTTCAATGACACAGAATTAGAAATCTAGGAGCTCCTTAGAACCAAGTATTAATAAGTTACATGCTATTAACAATAGGCATCTTTGTAATGTATGCTTGTGGAAAATAGGTTAGGGTAAAAATCAAATTTGGACATGAGTTTTAGGTAAATAGCCCAAATCATATCTTAGTTTGAAAAAAAATATTTTTTGGGCTCGTTGAGCGTCGGAAAGAGGGTCACTGCGTTGTATCGAATGTCCAAATGATGATGAGTGCGTTTGATATAGACGTAGTGATTCTCCTTCAGACTACCAAGGTGCCCGAACAAGGTTTTTTAATAACTCAAGTGTGATTTGGAGTATTTATCCAAAACTAAAATTTGGTTTTTACCTAATAAGTTTTCCTCTAAATGTCATCGATGTTAGGATTTAAGGTGATCCAAAGAGAGAGAAATGTGTGATGTAAAATGTATTTACATTCATAAATACTACATTGACATTATAAATATTTCAGTATTTATAGAAACTAAGATAAATGTGTTGTTAGGATACATTTATATAACAAAATAACAACTTCTAATCGCACATTGTGTATAGACTTAGCATATGAGGGGTCAGCTAGCTCAGATTGTTCAATACTATAGCAACCCAAGTTGGGCCTGCAGGCCAAGATAACGTTATTATTGACTCTTCGTTGATTGTTCACACTAGACCTCGTCGTCGCCTGTTGAGAACTCACGGTCTTATCTGAGCTCGCTACACATTAACCAAAGGTATCAAAACTCTTTCATCGAGTAAAACAGCCCAACACATCAAGCAATCAGATAGAAAGTTCGGGTATGCAGTTTACCCTACCGATACATTATTGCTATATCACGATAATATTTTATTTGAAATATAATTTTTTATTACTTTCGATAATATTTTTTTCAACTATGTTATATTTCTATGTCTAAAAATTATTTCAATTAAACAGTTATCGATTTTAGCTTTTCATATGTAATGGGTTTATAATATTTTATACTTAATTATTAAAGATGAAATAAAATTTATTTCACCACATATCAATTTAATTAGAAATGCAATTGCTTATAATTTCTTTTATGCTTAGATCAAGAAAAAATAAAAATGAATGTATCAACTAAGTGAAATTATATTTATTCAATTTAAAAAAATATTAAACTGTATATTAAATATTTTACTCTATATCAAAGTAGTTGCTATTGACTTATTAAGTAGGCAATAAATCTTCATTATTTTTTAATGATGAATTTAATTGTTTGTGATTTTGTTGGAAATACCCTCTAAAAGAGGCATTTAATATTTTTAATGTATTTGTTAAGTCTTATGCATTTAGATTAGCAAAATCAAACATTTTGGAGATGAAAAATACCAAGTCACATAAGTATGCTAATAACACATTTGTACTCACACACGAAGGGTCAACAAAAACAAAAAAGTATCGAACATAAGAGTCGACCTAAAGTTTCAGATGAAAATATAGAATTCCATTGTCTTTGGAAGAGTTGACAAAAAATAAGTATGATCGACTGAAAAAGGCAATGATGATTTCTAAGAATGCAGCATCAGCAAGGGTCAATCGAAACAAAAAAGGTAGACCAAAAGATTCAGTCGACCAAAAATATGTGTGTTTAACTAAAATCTCCCTCAATGACGATATTTCAACTGCTAGAAATCGGTTGGCCGATCCTGAAACTTAGGTTAACCGAAACAAAACAAAAGTCTAAATCTATAAATAAAAGAAAAGGTGATCACAGAAACCAAAAATTATGCCCGAGAAAAGTGATGCGAAAGCACTGTCAAATTTTTTACTCACATATGAATGATTTTAACTTTGAGATTTATTTTTAAAGTGTGAGTGAGTAATTATAATAAAACTATAATCTGGTTATTTTGAGCAAAAATTGTGAAGTAAGAGTGACACATTTCGAAAAGAATAGTCAAACGAAATAAGAGTGAAGCCCTTTGAAAAAAAAGAGTATAATGTTTGATCGACACTCATAAGCCAATCACGGTTTTCTTAGAGGAGGGATAAAATAATCTTTAAGGTGCGACTTTAGAGCTCTAACGTATGTAAAGATTGTGGCAAACTGCGTTAACAAATGAGTTATATTTTTTCCCATATTATTTAATTTAATCGCATAAATAACTTAGGAAAATAAATTGCAACATGAATGCTCATGAATTTATTTTTTCAGACAAATCGTGGTCTTTCATTTTTTATAAAATTAATAGGGTTTTTTTTTAAAATATAAAAAAAATAAATGAATTTTTTTTTATATAGTTAATAAGTAAAAATAAAATTTTAAAAATATTGACTTGACGTATTTAATATTTTTTTCATTTGTATACATCATGCATCATACATTAAAATAAATTGAATTAATCTAATGTTTGATAAAATTTGTATTAATTTAGATCTTGTTTCTAGAATGTCTATCAATCATTAAAAAATGATATTGCTAATCCGTATGTTTCTTATGAATTGAAGTATTATGATGTTAGACGATCATTTTCGTTTTCCCACTCTCCTAGCTCTAGTGGTTTTTTTAGTTTTCGACACGCAAAAGATTTTATAGATGTTATGAATAATGAAATAGATAGCGACGTTCATTCTTATGGTTTACAGAAAAATAATACTAAAATTTATCTTGAAACATGT
Source organism: Begonia fuchsioides (assembly GCA_003255005.1). Lineage (NCBI taxonomy): Eukaryota > Viridiplantae > Streptophyta > Magnoliopsida > Cucurbitales > Begoniaceae > Begonia > Begonia fuchsioides. The sequence continues at coordinate 127,859 of QAOC01017395.1, forward strand.
TATCAAATTCGTTATGACGATATTTTGATATTTTGGATCGGTGGAGAAGTAACCCTACGATATATCTTATTATTCTAAGATGACGCTTGATTTATTAATATTTCATGTTTTTACTGTAACATCTGAGTTTATTTTCAATGCAAGTGGACACGTGTACAACGATCGATAAAGATCTTGCACTAGATCTCGTGAAAGCATGTATTCGTGTAAAGAGAGATTCCATATTGGAATAATTCAATAATTTTAAACTTCAACAACATAAATTTTTTAAGTTATAAAATGTATTTTTTATAATTTTTGAAACTTGTAATTTTTTGATATTTTACCCGTAATTGACATTGAGATAGATGTCAATTTATTTGGAATGTATCTAATATGTAATTATGAAAATATCAAAGTTATATATAAAATAAAGTTTTCAAGGATGTCATTTTCATAATAATAAATATTTGTTAATTATACTAAATATTACAATAATATATTTATATTATATTACTAAATGTTTATTATATTTTAGAATCTTATAATAACAAAAATAACTTCTAAAAACTATATAAATAAAAGATAATTTATGTGTATATTTAGCTTGTTAAGCTCAGCTTGTTGAGGCTCGACGGCACGACTCAGCTCGTTTAGGCTAGATGCTCGCGAACCATCTCGAACAATTATTTAAAAAAAAAAACTAGACAAGCGCTGATTAATATGCTCAATAGACTTACAATCTCTATTAAAAAATTTTGACAGACTCAACAAGCCAATTTATTTTCGAAGATAGCTCGTTCGAGCCCGTTCAAATGTCAATCTATGTTTATATTATTCAAGAAGATTGTTTGTGAATATCCGTTACACATAAATGTGAAATTTCTCTTCTATATTCTCGTTTGCTGTGTAGAAGAAATGTTAGGAGGAGGTTGGCTGTCATGAGCTACCTTATTTTATAATTTATCTTAGTTACTATAATAATTAATAATATTTCAACATTCGAAATTATAGATTAAATTTACAAATCATTCTATGCACGTTTCTTTTTTGAATTTATTGCTGAGCTCTCTAGTCTCTACTCTACAGTGTTTCATTTAATAGATAAGAAAAAAATTCAAATAAAATCATAAAACTCCACCGACCATTGACCAGTCGTAATCTCAATTCTCAAACTGTCGATCAAAATCCAACGACCCAAATTCGGACAAGTGGCACGCACAAAAGCCACATTGCTAAATTGATGAAAGGAGAAGCAATAAACGACTGAAATGATTGAGATCTGGTCGGGCGGTGGCCGTGGACGGTGGTCGTCAAATTCTGTCATTGTCTTCTTATCAGCTTTTTAAACATGATTATTTCCGAGCAGTTCTAAAAATTAAACCACCAAACTAGAAATACTTATTATTTAGTTTTTTAATTACACTAATTTATACAATTAGAATGATAATCGTACAAAATCTTCAGCCACGTCAGCAGCGCAGTCATCTTGGTCAGAGTTTTTACTTGGGGATGGGGAGAGTAGGTAACTTTGTTACAATGAATATCAGCCGCTTGATGAATGACCGTTGCTTACAGAATGATTGAGAGCCGTTGATTTACGCTGGAGATGCGTGATGACTAGTCAAGAAAGCAATCTGAGGCGTCGAAGGATTAGAAGTTTTGATCGAGTGCCGTTGGGTTGGGGGAGTGTGTGGGGTCAGAGTAGGTAAAGATCAAGCTCAATGAGCGGCTCTAATGGCAGTCAGCCTGCAATCATGGACATGGATGGTTCTTCTAGGACCCTCTGCTCTCTCCTTAAATACCCTCTTTCATTTGATCACTCCCTCAGTCTCACCACAACTCTCCCCTCTTCTTCTTCTTGAGAAATAGTCCACAGACAGAGCTCAAGCTGCATCCATGGCAAAAGAAATGGAAGTTGCAGAGCAGGGCGACTACGCGAGAAAAGACTACCAGGACCCTCCTCCAGCGCCGCTGATAGACATGGAGGAGCTTACTCTTTGGTCATTTTACAGAGCTCTCATCGCGGAGTTCATCGCCACGCTTCTGTTCCTCTACGTCACGATTTTGACCGTGATCGGATACGGAAGCTCCACGGCGGCCCCTAATAACGCCTGCGACGGAGTTGGTATTCTCGGTATTGCCTGGGCCTTCGGAGGAATGATTTTTGTCCTCGTCTACTGCACTGCCGGAATCTCCGGTACGTTATCTCACCTTTCCGCAAAATATTTGTGTTTGGTTCCCGAGAAAGTGAAGAGAAAGAGTTCTGAGATTTGTGTGTTGCAGGAGGGCACATAAACCCGGCCGTCACACTTGGGCTGTTTCTGGCGAGGAAGGTGTCGCTGGTGAGGGCCATAATGTACATGGTGGCGCAGTGTTTGGGCGCCATCTGCGGGTGTGGATTGGTGAAGGCCTTCCAGAAGGCGTACTACGTCGAGTATGGCGGCGGCGCCAACAGACTACAGCCCGGCTACAGCGTCGGCACAGGACTGGGCGCAGAGATCATCGGCACTTTCGTTCTTGTCTACACCGTCTTCTCCGCCACTGACCCTAAACGAAGTGCCCGAGACTCCCATGTGCCTGTGAGCATCTCTCTCTCTCTCTCTCTCTCTCTCTGCTTTTTAGGCCGGTCTGGTTAGAAAGATGATGGTGATGGGTTTATTATGATGAAAGGTTTTGGCTCCTCTGCCAATCGGGTTCGCTGTTTTCATGGTGCACTTGGCCACCATTCCAGTGACTGGAACTGGAATCAACCCAGCCAGAAGTTTAGGGGCTGCTGTTATCTACAACCATGAGAAAGCCTGGGATGATCAAGTATGATTTTCTCATTAATTTGGCCTGTTAATTTAATGTCTTTGATTAACCTACGACCATGAGAAAGCCTGGGATGATCAAGTATGATTTTCTCATTAATTTGGCCTGTTAATTTAACGTCTTTGATTAACCTACGACGATGAGCTGTGCTGTTTTTTCAGTGGATTTTCTGGGTCGGTCCTTTTATTGGAGCTGCCATTGCCGCTTTCTACCACCAGTACATCCTCAGAGCCGCCGCCATTAAAGCTCTTGGATCTTTCAGGAGCAATCCTTGATTACTGAATCGCAGTCAGCTGCCTTCATGGGTACCACAAGAGAACCCATGAAAATTGTAGACACTTTCATCATCTTTCTTCAACGTCTCTCTACTTTGTTCATCCTTGAGCATTATTAAGACACCAAATTTCGTCATCTTTTCAATAAAAAAACCAGAACTTGGCAGACTTGATTCAGATATATTCTCAAGTATCAAACATTAGAAACTATTAGTAGAAATATGATCAACCCTGCAATCAACTTTAAGAAGAAATTGGATTTTGTGGAAGTGGGAGATAAACAGATAATGATAACGATGCAGCACCTTAATCAAATCAAATCATAGCTCATCAACACATCCAGGAATCTTTTTCTATTTATTGTTATGATTTTTCGTTAAAATTAAAAATAGTATTTCTTTATTCTTCATCGCTTCCATCTATTTTGAAGCAATTTCTCCATCCAAATTTAAGAAGAAAAACTAATTTTGGATGGAGAAATTGCTTCAAAATGATGAAGAATAAAGTTTTTGACCAATCAAAAGTTATCAAATTACGCAAATTGAAGATAGAATATTACTACAATAGTCAAAATCAACAAAAGTAATGAAATAACAAGAAACACAAACTTTAATTTAACAGAATTGACGGATTGTTAATGTAACTCATGACAGTATATTCTCACAGATGATGGTGTGAAATAATAGTAACAGACACGTGAAATGTGGCTCAAATAAAGGCGGAGAAGAGTCTAAGACTGGAATGCATTTATCGTCACACAATCTAGGTTAGGACCACTGCATGCTGCCTTTCCATATTGGAATGCTACGTTATTCTCCATCGGCAATACTCCAATCACTAAACTTCAAACAAAATGTGCTGTGCTTATGACCTTCTTTGCTTCCGATGATCTTTACGATCATAATCATCACCGAACAATCTTTCTCCTTCAGTCGCTAATATTCTCGTTGTCGATCATCGGGACCATTACTTACCAGTCACTTTCTAATCCGGCCAACATCGTCTGTTCCTCTGCATCGTGATCTCTTTTGCGTGGAGTACGACTTTTTCCAATTAAATAAGTTTCGTTTTTGGTTGAATCTTGTAAGGTATTTGTTTCCAGGTTGCTCCTGAAAGAATTATTATGGAGATAACTCTAATCGCGAGCCAGCAGAGAAAGAGGGAAATTCACTCTTCTTTTTTATGACTCTTCTTAGGTCAACACAACCAGCTTTATAGTCGAGAGTCGAAAGAACTGACCCATTTATTGACTCTGGTTTTATGAGAAATTAGAACCGTTTTTTTGTTTATATCGGAACCTATTCTTGTGGATTTGGTGTCGTGCTGCTGGAGTCTGAGCACATGTTGAAAAACGAGAATAAAACATAAAGGAAGAAGAGCAAATTAGGAGTTGACAAGTTCCAGACATCACAAGCAAGTCCTGAAACAGCGAGCATTACTCCACACGAACCCAGTTAACTGGGTAGGAAGTGATGCTTAATCTTCAAAGCAAAACACACTAGCCCAGTCCAGTTCAGTTGCCCCTCCAAAATGTGCGACAGTCCAAGAACGTTCTGGTGGGACAGAGAGAGAGAGAATGTAGTAGGGGACCAACAATTGAAACATGAAGAAACTTGAATATTTCTTGCTGGACAGAATACAGATCATGTGAGACCCAGAACAACTCCATGCTCAAACTTAAGATACCCCTTTACTCCCGTCGCTGCAACGAGTAACTTGTGCAAGGCATAAATGGTTAGAGAGAGTGAGATAGAGTGAGAGAGAGAGAGAGAGAGAGAGAGAGAGAAAGAGACCATTATGGTGATTTGGAACACCTGCAAGGCTGCAATCAAGTAATGGGGAGGAATTCATTCCTATGATTATGACTCCTCCTTTACCAAACCTCTTTTTCATCACCAAAGATTGAAGACAAAGAAACCACCCCTTTCCCAAGCCCTTATAAAACCAATCCAAAGCACCCATAAAAGAAGAAAAGAAAAGGCCAACTAACCTCACTCAGCCAAAAAAAAAATATGACTTCATCCCTTTCACTCTTCCTCTTCTTCTCTTTCCTTGCTTTATTCAGCAATTCCAAAGCTCAGCAGAGATCCCCCCACGGCCTTGCCTATGAGAGCCCGATGAACTTCTCTCCATCTGCATACAAGTTTTTCAACTCAAACAAGGAGAATTCGAGCCTCCCGGACTCTTGCGGAGGCCCATCCAAGTGCTCACCATTGCCTCTTGCAGCTCAAGTTGAGTCCAGTGAAGCACACGAAAGCAAGTATTTCGGGTCTGAAGGAGGCAATGAGCCAGTGGGTGGAGGGAAAATTGCTGCAGTTGTGTTTGGTGTTGGGTTTTCCGGGACCATAGTGATGGGTGTTTACTATGTTCTTCGCGCACGCCGAACAAATATGAGCAAAGCTGACAGCAGCTGTGCCCAACCTCATGTTTGATATCGTTCAATTACTAAGTCAATCAGAGAACTTCACTCTCATTCTCAGTTTTTCTTTATTTCCTTGTAAACTGCTTCTCTTTCGGTCTCCTATCAGTTTCAGGGTGTTTATCTGTTGGCATTCACTAGTCAGTTTGAGAAATTAAGATAATCAAGTATCTGACTGATAAAATGCATCTCAAGCACAATATGTTCGAACCATAGAAACATATCGAGAGGAGGATCGATAGAAAGTTATAGAGTATGGAAATCTAAAAAGAAGAATGAAAAGTAGAGGTAATACAATAGAAAAAAGTTGAAAATTTATTATCTAAGCAGAAAGTACAAGAAATGACGAATCAGAAGTTTGCGTTTTGTTAGACTGAAGTGCTGATTTGGAACTTACCCCGTAAGAACATGCATTCTGTGTCCACCTTCCAATAACTATTTCTCTGTGCATCCGCCTCTTTTTCTCACACTACTGTCTGCAATTTACGAGCGCTCCTGCAAAAATACTAGCACGCCATCAGGACCCACGAACCGAAAAGGGTGTATGATTCGAAGTGAGACAAAAGACAGGAATTCGATTCGAACCTGAGCCGCTCATCATGGGGACGTTGAAGATCGATCAGCCAACCTCCGCCGACAAGGGTAGTGGAAGAAAAGAGCTTCGTTCCAGTTCTGGTTAAGTGGCTATTTGGGTTGATAAGGAATATGGATTTCTGTACAATTAAGTAGTCGAAGAAATTTGTTTCTGCAGTATATCTCCATCGGAGGCCCATGAGTGTAGGTTCAGCTCTTTTGATCGAGATTATCTCGTCATAGCGGAAGTAAAAATAAATCCTTTTGATAATCTCGTTGCAATTGCATAAACCGCGCTACTGATACTATTAATAAATATCACTTTTTGTGCTAGAATTTAAAATCGCAAGTGAACAGTCGACCTAGGAAAAGAAGAAGATAAGAGCAGCAAGCAATCACAATCACTGATTCAACCTAGAATATGTAAAAAAATCAATCAATTGACAAATTGGAGACTGAAATGTCTTACACAAACCACGATTACTACGCTATAATTTAAGATTAAAATGAATCAATCAACCTCTAATCCACCATTGATGGTTTCCTTCACAGCAGCTCCCTCCTCGCGGCGTACCCGAACTGTGATCGCCGAATGTTGTCCTGCCGCTTCTTGTACGCTATTCCTCCCAATCCGACTAAAAAGGCAGTGGCAATCACTCCCAGCGCGATCCCAGCTTTCTTGCCTCCGCTCAGTCCTCCTTTGGATCCACTCGATTCTTCTGCATTGCTTCCCTTAATGATTTCACTGACCTCATTCGGCATCGACGAAGGAGATGGCGAGGGAGGGGAAGGAGACTCCGCCGGAGCCGGAGTGGGAGAAATCTCTGATGGCGGAGGAGACGGAGGAGAACTCATTGGGGATTCCGACGGAGAAGTGGGTGGGGAATCTGGAGGAGTAGGTTCCACGGCCGGTTCGGCCGCCAAGCTACGCGAATCTGCTAGAGGGGAATTAACCGAGAGAGTCGCAGTCAGCGAGAGCGAAACCAGAAGAACAGTGAGGCAGAACTCCCCTAAGTTCGCCATTTGTTTCGCCGGATCTGCGAGCAAAGAATTGCAGACACTTGAAGATTGCGAGGATGGGAAATTGAGGGGAGACGGGTGAAGTGAGAGACAAAAATGGAAGGTCTAGATTGTCGGGAACATTGCACAAGGATGAAGCGCCATTATTCATCTGCCCACCTCCCTGCCACGTGAATAATTGATCATTTTTCATTAATCTCAAAATTATGACTAAATTGCAAGATGGGCCCTTAGGTTACAGTGTCTTTACAAATTAAATTATGACGAATACTTTTATTTTAACAGATTTGGATAATATGATAAATTAGCAAACATTGTTATACTTTTGCAATAAAATGAATTATATAGTGTATGCTATGTGATAGAAACATCATAAAAAATAATTAAAAAAACGAATCAAACAGAATCACTTAGCTACACCGAACCAAAAATCATAATACTAATCCGTTCGCTTTTGATTCTCAATTATAAAAACCAAACTAACTTCGGCTTCTTAAAATTTTACACCGAATCAAACCACACCGATTTCACCTCTTGAATAAATCTTGAAATTTAGAATAACTATTAATTTTCATTCTAAGCTATTTAAGTCATTACAACATATGCTTCAAATTTTAAAAAAATCATTAATTTACTCATTCAACCATACCATAATTTTAAAACACACTTATTATCACATTCTTTTTTTATTTTAATGATGCACGTCAATTATGTTAACACATTTCATCAATTAACTTTGACAGACAGATTAAAATAATAGTATATGTTTTTTTGTAAAATCTCTTGTTTTTTTCTAATATTAATTGAGTTAAATAAAAATTAAAATAAAAATTTATTATTTTATGTTATTATATTTCTTAGTAAGTCTTTAAAAATTAAACATGGAAAAAAATTACTAATAAACTAACGGATATATAAAAATTAAAAAAAATATATGATGACAAAGTGTACGTTAAAATTAGTAAAGTTTAAAATTATGATGAACAACTTTTAAAATTAGAGTGATACTTATCGTATAAATTTAAAATGAATAGAGTAATCAAGATCGGCCCACTCTATGACCGAAAACCTGCTAGAGTAAATAATCAGAGATTAAAGTATATGAATAAGGTGGTGAAGGTAAAAATATTATCTCAAAAGTTTATATAAATTTAATCTCTGAAGATTCCATCTGCAAAAAAAGCATGTTGTGAAACCACACAGTTGAACTCTGTTCCCCGCAGATGTTCATCTTCTGAAAACAGATTCCAAAACCAAAGTAAGGCAATCAAGTCCCAAGTTAGAGCTTGAGAGATTCTAACATGGCCAAGCACAGCAAAACGATCACACTTCTCGTCAAAGATTCTAACTTTGCAAATGACCTGTTAAGGGTGGTGATTGAATCAATGGCAGATTCAGCTCCCAGCCTAGCTTTGGGGATTTGAGTCTTCATTTTGGGTTCTGGATAAGTGGCTCAGCTCAGATTGACGAAGGTGCTCGGCCAAAACCAGCCACCTTCTTCTCCACCGCAGCGCCTCCACAAGAATAGAACTTCCACTCATCACCACTCCAAACCCTGTAAATGTCGCCAGCAGGATCGACAAAACCGCTTGAATGCCCACCTACACGTGCAAAAACAAGCATGAAAAAGGGAAATATGGAAGGTGAATTTGATCATGACCCAAACACAGCATGCCATTTGTTCATGGAAATATGTTTCAAAACAGCTGCCATTTCATCAGCAGAGATCAAGTTACTCAACTCTCTGCGTTTTCATTTAATCTGCAAGTTCCAAGTCAGCTACGAGAATGAAAATAGAAGTCGAAGATGTGTTACCGCGGCGTAGAAGATATGCGCAAAGAGGACCACCATAGCAAACTGAAATGATGCGTACACCCAGACAAATTCTCGCTTCGCTAAAACATCGTGAAAGTTGAGAATCAAAAAGAAGAAATTTCAATGAAAAATTTAATCGTCAAATCACAGCTTCTGATGCTTAACAGCAAGTAATATAAGTTTAAAGCCCACTTTGAACGAGAATTGATCAGAGGTCCTGCCATCATCAAGAGATTTGTAAAGCTTTTTTTTTCTTTTTGCAACCTACCCATGGTTGACGATGTCATTGATGAGAGTAGGCCAAGCACACATGAAAAGGGAAGAGATATTGCAATTGCACTGCTACCCATTTTCCCGACCTGCAAAACAAGTATTTACACGGCCATATAAAATGGTAAATTAAAAGAAATCCAACTAAAAATGCTCATCTTACCAGTAGTTGCTCAAGAAAACAAAAGTAGGCAAGCATGCTAACAATGACAAGCACGGGAACCTCCTGCCAAACCCTGATAAGATGTGAATAATGGCATAACACATCAAGGCCAATTCGTCCAATCAATCCTTTCATACAATATGATACTAGAGAATCAAAATGGAAAGAAGGAAAGATTATGATCACTCTTTCATTTGGTATTTCCTTAATGAGAGCATAATTCCACTCAAATTTAGTGCTCAGACTATAGTAATATAAGCTGTGTAATGCCAATCATTTCTTACAATCAATATTTATACATACCTGTATCCACCAGAATCTGACAGTTGAGACCTACCACCTCCTATGGTTCGCGTTCGAATGCTTTGGATCCGTAATAAAGTTACAGGTAGGTTCTGAACCTCTTTCTTGCAAATATCGCATGTCTTGTTACCCTTGATGCTAAACCATTTGACGGCACATTCTTGATGGGCCAGAGCAAGTTCACCTTTGCAACTGCATTCCATCTTGAGGGTCTCCCCGCCCTCACACAATTCGACCAAACAAATCCTACAAACAGCCTCTTCTTCTGCTATGTCTTCCCCATCAGCATCATTACTCTCTGTGGCAGTGAGAAAATAATAAGAAAATAACATTTTAACGTCCAAGGATTCAGGTAAATTCATGGATGTAACAGATGCAAGTGTTTTGAAATAAATCAGGTAATTTTGATGACCACATTATATTCAATTAAATTGATATGATTAGAAAGTACATAAGAAGAAATAATTGATGACCATATGCTATAGTTGTGCAGATGACAATGAGGCCTGAGAATATTTTATGGCCACCGGAATAATGGACAAACAAAGAGCGTGAAATAAAACGGGAAGAGTTTCCGATGATTACTAGAAATATAAAACTTTAAAGAATGAAGGCAGTGTAATACCAGCTTCCACCGTCGAAGAAGAATTCGACTCCAAGATGCCCTCTTTCACTCGTGGGGTGGAAGGAATTACACGAAAAAATGAATCTGTCCTCTTTATTCTTTGTTCTTTGTTATTGACAGGGACTGAAAGAGACCGACAAATCTGATGCTTTCTCTGCTCATAGTAGTTCAAACTCTTTTATGAGCTTCTTTGTCTAAATATAATTTAAAGTTATGATTGCAACATAGAAAAAGAGCGAACTCAATATAACAAACAGCTAGGATTCTACAAAGAATAGAAAACGAAAAAATTCGAACTCACAATTGAGTTTGGTGGACCTTCAATGCATCCACCACGAATCGAATCCGAATTTGGAGGAGCAATAGGAGTTACAGGAAGTGAAGATGTTCTTTTCATCCTTGGGGTGAATATTTTTGTCAGAGACATTGATCTTACAATAGGCTTTTCTTGTGCTACTGAGGAAGAAACATCAGAGTTATTGATGGAAATCTTTTCGATATCTGAAGAGCTTCGATAGATGAAGCTTAGCTTGGGGAGGAGACTTTTAAAGGATGATTTGCCACTAGAAGAAGATAGACCAGGAGACCCTCCACCTCTGACATCAGAAGAACTTGGTGGGAAGAGAAAATTCACTTTCTTTGGGGTGGGAGTTGGGGTGGCAGCCATTTTTATGCTCACAAATTCCTTGGGGGATAAAATCTCTGGAGGTCGACAAGGTATTTCCAGAAACAGATTACGTTTCTTCCAATTATGAAAATTTGAAGTTTCCGCACTTGTTCCAGCCGAGACATCAGCCTGCGGATAGAGCGATGAAATTTTAAAATTGAAATGACGAATTATGATAAAACTTACATGCAAACTGAAATTTCCGTAACGCTGGGTTTAATCATTAAAATCCGAATTCTTCAACTAACTACAACATAATTCAACAGACAAGAGGTAAAAGCCAAAAGAAATCGAATCATTTAAACATAATCAGTCGAAACAGAATCGATCGACTCAAGACGCAACAGAAAACTCCTGCAATCTTTCAACTGTTACAGTTTCGCAGTAAGCTCCAAAATAAGATCAAAGTTTCTCACTGCAGATTCATACATCCAACATAAAAACAAAGAAATAGAAAGTAAAGGGTCCAAGAAGGCGAGGCACGGAAACGCCATGAAATACCTTCTGAGCTGGACCAGAAACACCAGCTTCACAAGAACCCACGCCACTGCCGACAGACATACCCTTCTCTTCAGAACCCATTTGAAGATCGTCAAATCCAACACCACCCAGAAACCCAAAACACCAGAACCGCTAAACGGGCAAGAACATCACTCTAAAAAGCAAAAACATGCGTCTCCATTCTCCAATCAAACAAACAGCCAAATCCACCAAGAACAGATGGAAAGATCTCGTTAGAGAGGAGTAGGAAAGGTGAATAAGTAGTATGAAGCAAGCACATACAAAAGAACAAGAAAGGAAAACGAAGATGCTTCACATTTATGGCAAAAGATGGTGGGCGACCCGGGGCCTACTGCCAAATGCCAATACCAGTGGCAGCGCGCGCAGTCCACCTCGGCCACTGCCCCCACTCGCCTTCACACTCTTCGCAGTCTCTACGTTTTCAACTGATTTTCTTCTGCTTCATTACAAATATTGAAAATTCTCATACCAAGAACAACACTTGATTAAACTCATAAAAAATAGACTCAAATCATTCGGACTAAGCCACGTGATATGTCGTGCAACATGAAATAAATAGTTCAATCATTACAAGTGTTACACAAAATGATTAACGATTAGAAGATACGGTTTAAACAGGGAACCGAAAATTCACCTTGCATTGTCCCATTTTCCCACCGAGTCAAGAAGGAAATCTATGATATTGCCTACAGTCATCCGAATCTACTACAAATAATGTTCTTCACTTTGTAACAAATAAGAACGGTATAGACATGGGTATACAATAATGTTATTTTTGCAATGTGTAAAGACTACTAGTAGCTGCATTGGTCTTTCATGATACATCAAAATATAATGGCTGCAGTGTTACTATTGTATATGCACAAGGATGCACAAATGGTATCTTATTAGTCTTAGCATCCTGCTCATTCCTGCAATTAGAAACCGGTAAAAATTAATTCTTCAAGTTAGTGTAGTACCCATTAAAGATGGGCAGAGTCCCGTACAAGGTTGTTCCACCCTCTGCGGGATGAGTTGTGTCATCAGCACTTGCATAGAAGAAAATCAATCGAACTTCGAGGATTTCAATTGCATACGGCGGTCGATTGTTTCTCTTTACTTAAACTTGCATCCCTGATTTCAAATCCTTGTGTTTAGATTCAACCAACCAGCAATAGAGATAACAGCAATTGTAGATGAAATAACAGTAAATATACAGGAGCTGATTTGAGGGCAAATAATAAAGAATTCGAATGAGATGAGATGAGATCAGATATAAGAATTAGAGGCATCAACTCCAACGCTTAAGGAAGATTAGAAAGAAAGCACTCATGTTTTTTTAATAATCACGAGGCCGACCAAAGGGAGAATGGTGGACTCCTCAATCCACAAACACTTGATACACTCTAAGGCAATAATTTATAAATATTGGGCTATATCGTTCTATGATCTTGCTTTTGTCCATATTTCAACACATCAAATCAATGACTTCAATAAATATACTGAAATCCAAATTGCTAAGTTCAATCCATCTGCGGAATAAAAAATTAAAACTTATTCGATGCAGTTAAAACATAGTATTGAAATAGGATTCAGAGAATCTGATAGACATTAGAGCAAAATGAGTGAATCTCGTCGGACTAAGGGCTCCATAGTGGAACAATCATGCATAGATAAGAGAAGTCAAGCACTAAATAACATCATTCAAAACATTTCAGATAATTGTCCACCCACTCGGACTACCCTCCATCCAACATCTTCAAACAAAACTTCACATCATTGTAATAATCAACCTCGATTCACACAATAAGAGTTTGTCACCGCCGCATGGAACGCACAATAGCATGCGTCTAACAATAAAATAAAATTCTAGTTTAATTTGTGGTGGAAGAACATGCATACATGTCTATGTATGTACGTGTGTAGCAGGTTTAATTATATAAATATATACTAGGAGTGTAGACATCCAAAGATTGATAATTATCAAATTAAAATAATATTTTAAATTGTAAAACACTAACATCATTAGTAGAAATATTGTCTAGAGTAATACTAAAAATTCTATCTATAATGTTATATTCTTGTAAAATAGGTACAATATATCGATAAATAGTTATTCTGTTATGAGGATATTCACAACTACGAAATCCTAATATTTTTGTATGAAGTTGTCATTTTCTATCAATGAATTGAGAAGTAACGACTATATATCCAAGTGCTTTAGGTGAACTCCATCAGAAGTTATACAAATACACAATAAGTGCATGAGAAAATAATGTAATTAACTCATTTTTCATTTTATTATACATTTTAATGATGTCACCTTATAAAGTACTAGGAAAAATTCGTCTAAAATTAGGGTTAACGTATTCTCTCATAAATTATTCAATGACTTTTCTATAAAACATTGATAGCGAGACTTCTTTTTGTGCTACATATTTTGCAGCACCTTCACGTAATTTTTCGTGTAAATACACAAAATTTTCCCCACCACCAACACTTAATTGTAATTGAGTAAGGTCTCTCATTTGCTCGTGTGCGTGACATTTTTACAATGTCGACCAATAGTGCTAGTGGTAGATTCGTACGCATAGTATTTTGTACAATATTTGCATTGCGCCAGATTTTCTAATTTTCCATCTATTTGTATTTCTTTCAATTCAAAATATTTTCAAACATTCAACGTTTTAGATTTTTTAGATTTCGGTAAAGATGTTGATGCATGTGTAGATGTGCGACCAATAGAAAAATGCTTGATTACTAGATCCAATTTCTTGAATGTCGTCATCATCGGAAGAAAACGATTCAAATTATACGTAGTGTGCATCTATATCGATATAAATTAATAACGAATAAAATTTTAAATTGATACCGTTCACCAATTACTCGATGATAACATGTACATGGTAATAAAAATTTGTAATTCCACAATTACGAGTCCGGGAAAATAAAAAAAAATTAAACGATAATTTTACAAATTAATTGTACGTATACCTCAATAAGTAATTGATAATTGTTTGAATAACAATCAAATACATGAGAAAAATTGTTTGGTAAAGTGAGATTGAGAGTGTAAGAGATTGAGAGAATTTGAGAGAAATCGGTGAAAATTATCCAACGACTAGATTTTAGACCGTTGATAGGGGGAGCGAAACTTCAACGAGCGACGACAAGGGCGAGCGTCGACGACGAGGGCGAGCGTCGACGATGAGGACGACGAAGAGCAACTTCGACAACAACGATGACGACTGACTACGGCGACCCGAGGTAACCTGGCTTGAGCTCGACACTATTTGTGAATATATGAGTTCCAATGCAACTTGCCTCAAATTTGATAGTGGACAGGGTCCATCTTAATGCAAGGGGCAAATAATTTATTAGATTCTATTCCATGATTATTCGTCCAACAACTCTATTATTTCTTGAAATATAGACAAGTGGACCAGTGATGGCGCGAGCTGGAAAAAACAAGCCGAGCTTGACGAGCTTTTTTTAAAAAATTGTGGTTCGAACTAGCTTGCGAGCCACGAGCCAAACGAGCCGAGCCCGAGCCCGAGCTTGCCGAGCCAAAAGAGCCTAGCCCAACGAGCTAAAATAAAATAAAATTATATTGTAAAACATATGTGTTATTATTGGTATTGTTGAAAAATTTATTTTATTCATACAAAAAAAAATGTGATTGAAATTGAAACATCTCAACAAATTAATATATTAATTTGACATTTGTATCACTATATATGAAATGTATCACAACTAGGTTAGCACTGCGTAAAATGTCAAAAGTAAAATACAAGAGGAAGAAATTGAGAGAGATAATTAGAAATTGAGAGAGATAAATTTGAGAGAGAATTAGAAAGGGAGAGAAAGAGCGACGAGAAGAAGGGGATACGAACGTGTAATTTATAGAGGTTTCGAGGAGAGGGGGGAGCTCCAGTCTCCACCGACCGTTCAATGGTCGAAGCAGAGCTGCAGAACGCAGGTCTTGCCGGAGGGGAGGGAGAAAGTCCATTCTACGATTTCAAACCCCCGAGTTTTTTAATTTCTCGATCGCCTCCGACCCTGTTTTCCGATCAATCGGAGCGAGGTATTTGGTGAAGATCTGAGCAGAAATGGGAGAGAGTTCTCAAAGAAAGCAGCGAGAAAAGCAAAGATAGAGAGAGAAAGAGATGGGGGAAGAAGGTGAGTGAGCTGTTTTGCTTTATTGGGCGTGGGTGATTCTACCATTTGGACGAAATCTCCAATCTATTTCTAATGACCGTTCAACGGTCGGAGAATGGCCGGAGGGGAGGGAGGAACAGTCTAATGACCGTTCAACGGTCGAATGCAAGGCAGAACGCGGAGACACCGAGCTCTTCATATGACCGTTCTTCTTCTTCTTCTCCGTTTCTTCATCCAGAAGAACGGTGATTCTGCGTTCGTTGGCCAGTGCGAGCTCGCGAGCCTGAGACACCGAGCTCGAGCCAGGCTCGCTCTAGCGGCGAGCTTGCTCGTTTGACATGTCTAAAGTGGACCCCCTTTTTTAGAGGCCAAATTAAGGTGCCTGTCAACCTAGGAAACAAGTATGGGCGTTGGATCTAGTTATGGTCTACCAAATCAACCGAGGAATATGGCAAAAAAACCCAAAAAACAGCTATCTGAAGCACTGATAAAAATTTCTCTATTTCGTAACTGCATCTCAGGATCAAAACCCAACATGCAGCTTGGAGATAATTAACAAGTATCATCAATAAGATAAAAGGAAAATTATTTCTGATGACAAAATTATTGTATCAAAATTTTGAAAGTACAACAAATCAGTAATTCTAATTCATATAAAAATCTCAAAAAACTCCAGTAGGTTTCAATTAACTACCTCTCAAGAAGCATCACCATCTCGCTGTGTACTGTATGTGGGAAGAGATCAACAGCCATGGTTTTTATAGGTCGAAAAGGTTCTGAAACAGGCATGGACTTGACCCTATGTCGGGCAAGACCAGCACTTCCCATGTTCCTCCATCCCCTGTTGTCCCTATTTCCTTTCTCTACTTTCTCAATAGATGGTGTACAGAGCTCTATGGCATTAGCAACTAAGCTTTCAGGGTTGCATGAAATGTAGCTACAAAACAAAGGAGAAACAAAATTTCAGTGAAAAAAAGCATGAAAGAGGCAAAAAAAGAAGTCCAGGATATAAACTAACACAAGCCTCCGCAAAATTGGATTAAGTCTCAGAGCTTTTGTTACCTACATTTTTGCACAAAAATAGTAAGAATTAGGAATTGAGAAGATAATAATATAGCAGAAACATAACGTTGCAATCACAAAAACACAGGGACGAGTGTTAATAATTCTAAACAGATGGAGAAGAAAAAAATCAATAACTCAGGATGTAGAAAACAAACCATACTAAAAACGTAACAGCCTTAACTTACAGTAGGATGAAGTCCTCCACGGGGAGGATCTACAATAGCAACAACATTCCTGAACTGTTGAATAGTACACCCATTTTCAATTGTGCTGCCTCCCAGTTGGATTTCATTCTCTACACTGGGAGTGTCTGAGTGGCCAGGTTTACATGTACCATTTTCAGGATCATTATGCAAAATCTCTTCAGAATATTGAGTTTCATCTATAGCGTTATATTTTTCTACAGTACCAGCTCCTTTCTCGATTCCATCTGTAACATCTGTGACTTCTTGTTTCTGAACTACATTTAGGTATTTCTTCAAGAGTGAACCTATCACATCCTCTGCCTGTTTTACATTTGATAAAAATTATAAAGATAAAATAATTTCCATAGTAAGTTAAAAGCAAATTACAGAGATGAACTTTTTGATAAATCCAAAAATATAACCAAACTTTGAAGCTTTTCAATCATGATTTTTTTATTTTATGAATGATACAATCTTTGAAGTGAGAAATTATTGTTTTTACCTTCGCACAAACAAATTCACAGTTTTTTATGCCATTAATTTCAGCATTCCTCTTTGCATCGGAAACCGCAGAAGCATTCATTTCAATTCCAATAACCTGCAGAGAGAATCAACGAAGGAAAAAATGAATCATCCAGGGAATAGAGTTGTAATGCATCCCCCGTTGATAGCAAACTAGGCAAAAATATATCAGTATATACTTTGCTTAAAAAAATTCCAAGGTTGTCAAAGAAATAATAGAGCTTGGTCCTTGACATATTACCATACCAACACGATGCGCTAATGTCAGTCCAATTGTTCCAGTTCCACAGCATATATCAAACAGCAAGGTGTCAGGACCTAGTCCTGCCCAATCACCAGCAAGGGAATACAACTTCTCAGCAGCAAGTGTGTTCACCTGCAGATCCAAAAGCCACTCTTTTAATTTTTGAAAAAAAAAAACATTACCTTCAGAAAAGCAACAATTAGTCTCCTAACCTGAAAAAATGCTGTTGGGGATATACAAAATCTAAGATTGCTTATATGGTCATGAATTCTTGGTTCTGCACTGCCGTTCGTAATGTGAAGGTCAGGACTACCACCTTTGGGAATGAGTAATGATTGCAATGGAGCATCTGCTGGTGCAACATTTGATATGCCTTGGTGGTCCTGCATTACAAACGCAAATAGTCATAGTTAGAAAAAAAAACATAGAACATGTAAAGCACCGGTTATGCAGACAGAGCATGATGTCTTCAGCCAGTCAGAAATATATATAGTGTAAAAATAACTCAGAAGGAGAAAATTGCATCACATGATACATAGTTAATACAACATCTGGACATGTTTCATAAAGCAGTAAAAGTTTTGAAGAAATACATTCTCAACAGTGCATTGTGAGGTCCAAAGCAGCTTTTAACACTTGGAGAAAAAGTAGGAAGCCTAGTAATTTATGAAAGAATTTTTATGTACTTTCTCTTTGTCATGATATCATACTGGTATTAAGTATCAATATTACCACTTCATGTTTGTTGTTATATATTGTTATGGCGTACGTTCTTATCAAAGAAGACAATGCAATACCTGAATGACTAAAGTTGTTAAAGGCAAGGGTGGAGAATTTGATTCAGCTCCTCTTGCAAAAGCTTGGGCAAGCCTTTCAAATTCACTTGTGACTAGTACATTGTCAAAACCCAGAGAGTTGACCTACGAATTCAAGACAAGCTTATTAGGAAAAATTAATGTATCCGCTACTTATTTGACAAAATATAGCAACTAATGCCATATCTTTTGGCATGAAACAACTACTCATTCATCCACCCCTTTTCCCCTTTGTGAACTCAAAGTTTAGATGACACAATTACTCATTCATACACTCCCCTTTCCTCCTGTGGATTCAAACTAAACAATTATCCATTTAAATTTCATATTATAATGCACTAAATTATTAAAAAAAGACACTAATAGCTCATATAAATACATCTTTGTTCCTGATTGGAAGGAGTGAGGAAAGTGGAGCAGAAGAGGAAGCAGAAACAAAAGCTTAAAGAAAGTCACTGTTACTAACCTGGATTATAAGCATGACCTCAGAAATGTAAGAATTCGGTCTTTCATCATCAGTCAATTTCCCAAATGATCGCCCTTCTCGAACCTTGAACAAAAAAGTACGGCACAATAAAGGTTGTTTTCCTCCACATTATACCATTGACATATAGTCGTCAGGACACTGTTAACACTTACAGTAAGTTGACGCCAAAAACCATCATTTTTGAATCTATTCCAAAGTGGAAGCTCTGAATGTTGCAAAAAATCTTGGAAAATGGAAGCATATTTGCATGCAATACTAGAAACATTTGGGCAGTCTAGAGGCGCTTCAACAGCTGTAATACCCTTCCTAAAATGTTTTCAGTTAAATGTTTCTAGAAATAAGAACCTCTCCAAAAATCTAAAAGAAAATGTTCAGTACCGGAAATTTCCTAGCATAAACCCAACAGTCGGTTTCCCCTGGAGAGAGAAACCGACAGAAAATTCACACTTATTTCGGTATCCGTTTATGATTGGTGACTCAAGTATGCCCTCGAAATCACAAGGAAGACCACCTGCATAAATCAATGAAGAAAAAAATGAATATGTGTATCAACCAGAAATAATCATGGAAACTTAAAAAAATGGTAGTGTCTCAGTTGAAAATAAAAATTTATCAAAGCCTTAAGTCAATAATCCGCATCAGCTTCAAATATTTAAGGTTACAAAAACATTGGCTTCAACCATTCCAAGCTGAGACAAGACTTGTTGAGGGCCATATGACCTATAAAAAACCTGGGAGGGCAGTGATTTTCAAAGCCCCAAGAAAATCAATCAATCTACCTATTTCTCTTGATTTAAGAATCCATTCAGGAAGAGCAACATCAGTAGGACAAGCTTTCCGCGCATTTCTTGTCTGTCAATATAAATTGAACAGTTCATAGCAAGATAAGAAATGAATACTGGAATAAATCATTCAAAAGGAATAAATGCAAAATATGAATAGAACCAGTATAAAAGAAAGAAAATTTGAACCAATCTTTTGAGAATCTGCATTAAAGAACTCTTTTTGTGCTCCAACTGATCGGCGTAAGACATGTTTGCAAGGGGAGTAGCCACATCACGTGCACATTTTCCCTTAGAAGACAACTCATCATATTTTGAATTTTCACAATTAGTATCCTGATCCTCACTTGAAAGTACACAGTTTCCTTCATCCTCAACTCCCTGCATGCTGATGTTATGAGTTTTTTGAGGAGGCAGCATTGATGAATTAGTTTTTTTCTTAATCGATCGAGGAATAAGATCAGCAATCTTCAAATTCTTGTTCCCAATTGATTTCCCTTCCAGCTCCTGTTGCATTAAAAATCGTAAGGGACTAAAAAGTTAATTAAGTCCAGGTACATTCTGCTTATAGCTACCTTCACTGCACTTTTCAATTGTTCCGCACATTCAAAGCTAACAAAGCCAACAGTCATCCCTTTCTTCTTCTTTGCAGATTTAAAAACAGCTCCCTGCAAAAAAAAAAGACACCTTTAGTCCCGTAAGCCATCTAGTCCCCTTCAGCTCCCTGCTTATTGCTTAATCATTAAAATCTCAAGTAGATAAAGCAGGATTTTACGATAGCAACAAATTTCATCCCAAAAGGAAAAAGCAAGAAGAAATATTTCGACACTAGCCTGCTCGCCCAAGAAGTTCTTCAAATGGTCAGAAGTCCATTTCCTAGGTAAATGAACCAAGCATTTACCAAGTCCATTTTCAGATGCCTCGTTGTCGTCGTCCCAATTGTCGTCAATTACATCTTCAGTCATCATAACCGCCTTTTCCTCCGGCTCCGAACTCGATTTCATCATCTTCTTCGCCCGCTCTGAAGTAGGGTCCCAAGAATTATCAGGACGCAGCCTCAGCTCCTCCTCACCATGCGCATACCTGCACGCACTCCCATG
This sequence comes from Begonia fuchsioides, assembly GCA_003255005.1. Classification (NCBI taxonomy): domain Eukaryota; kingdom Viridiplantae; phylum Streptophyta; class Magnoliopsida; order Cucurbitales; family Begoniaceae; genus Begonia; species Begonia fuchsioides. The sequence goes on from QAOC01017395.1 coordinate 148,641, forward strand.
GCTACAAGTTCCCGATTGGCTTCTAAAATAAGAGCAGAGACTAGTTTTCCACAAAGGATTGAGAGAAGGATCTTGCTTCGGATCCGAGGCAGACAGTGGTTCGTCCCTCTTCCGCTTCTCGCCCAAAATAATAGGTTCCGCCGATTCAGCATCGGACTCTTCCCGACCAGACATTGTTCCTAGGACAGTCTCAGGAGGAGGAATGCCTTCTTCCCCAATCTCAATCTCCATCATCAGCAGACAAGGTCTGATCAAAAGGGTTTAGGGTTTTATTTCACCCGACAATTATATATGAAGCTGCATTTCCAAATAGCAAAATCAAAAACTCACCTCCGAATACTAATAATTGACTACCCACGGCCAAAGACTCTTTATCGCAAGGCATCTTAGGTATCCTCATCCATTTCTTTCTCACCGGATCGAATGCCTCCCAACCCATTAAATCAAAAACCAGATATACCCAATACTCTACAATCCCCGACTGCTTCCTCAACTCATACAATTTGCCACTTTTAATCAACTTATTATACTTTTTGGTAGTGCATGAGAGTGGAGCACAATCCAATTTTACAAGTCCAAGCAAGGCAGTTCAGAGACAAGTTGCCGATAATGCCCGCAAAAGCAAATCATTTGATCACCATTGACTGTAGTGTTGTCAAACGACCGGCTCGGTACTGTAGCAGTTTGAACCCGGCTCGGCACTGTAGCAATTCGAGCCCGGCTCGTTTTGTTATAGTGTCGAGTCGAGTCTGGCTCGAGCCAAAGCTTGAGTCCGTACCTAGCCCAGCATGTCAGCTCACTCGAGCTGGTTCGTGAGCTCGGCACCACCGAGCTAACCGATCCGGCTCGCAAGCCAGCTCGCGAGCTAGCTCGGTATGCTTGGAATACCTGTAGTGCAGTCGACCCTTAGTGTAACAGCGGTCGACACTTAATCGATATTATAAATTTTGTAGGTCGGCCACATAAGAAGGTGTCGACCGCTTAATGTTCCAGAATGTTTTAAGTATCGACCACGTTTATATATGTCGACCGCAAAGTATTTATCGTTAGTGAAAGTGTCGACCGCCGATATAAAAGGGTCGACCGGTATACACAAAGTGTCGACCGACGTTGTAAAAAGAGTCAACTGGTATAATGTAACGGCTAGAATTTCCATATTCAATGGAAACATCCGATCGACCTTCGAAATACTGCAGGTCGACCAAAGGTAGCTGTTATGAGGGAATTCTATAAATTGAAGGAGTTAGTCGAGAATTTCTTACCCTCATAGTGATAACTTAATAAATGCATTTTAGGTTTTCGGAATTTTGAATACATTCATAGTGATATTGTTGGGTTTAAAGGTTAATTAAACCAACCGCTTTGTTT